>OMKZ01042813.1:3923-18010 GCA_900302535.1 Neoniphon sammara
CAGTGTTACTGATTGAGTTGGTAGAACACAGCTGTCTCAGTCAATTTGTGTCATACATGATGGTTTCCCAGTGTCCTTTGATTCACTGTCCTCTTGTCACACCCTCAGGGACGAGTTAACGTGTGTGTCACTGTGTGTGCCTGACTGTGTGTGCATGTACATATTTATATGGGTATGCCTACAGTATGCATATTTATACGTTCATGTGTGTGTGTGTGTGTGTGTGTGTGTGTGTGTGAATGTGTCTGTGCGACGCAAAAATGGTGTCAGTCATTGTACACAGTTTCTGCAGTTCTCATCACTCAATCAGCCCAGTTTATACAGGATGAGTGCTGCGGGCTGCAGAGAGCAACACCACACAAATATCACCAGATTAAATGTGCAAAAAGGTTCAGAAAGGTGACATTATAACTGATTCAGCCTGTTTCCTTTAACTATTCAACACCCATACCGTCACCACCCAGAATGATGTGCCAGACTGTTTATTAATAGCTTGCCAAACCAAATTCTGAATAAATTATTTTCCTGCTCCAATATTCAGCAGAGCAGCAGCTGAATCCCGCAGGTTGACTCACTTTCTATAGGGGTGATTCATTTAAACAGATATCCAGATACAGACACACATACAGTATAAATGTGCCCTGAGTTGATAAAATGGTAACAGCAGGTAGTAGTGGTGGTGTATAATTTAAAGGACAATCCCAGCATGATTGGATTTAATTATTTATTTATTTATTTATTACATTTGCCTTCCTTTTAATGTTAATTATGGCTGTTTTTACAAGCATGAGCCTCAATTAAATTTTTTTAAAAATCAATTTTGCCATACCTGTCAGGCTCATTAGCGCCTGTTCACTTCCAAATTGGAATTCAGCTGTTAAAAAAGTCAATCACTGTGAACAAGAAGCCATCAACTGTGTTTTTCAAAGTTGCAACAAAACACTTCTATCAGGCTATACACTTTTACTATGTAATAAATAAATAGATAAATAAATACAAATAAAAAAATTACAAGAATACTGAGCCCAGTGCTCATCATTAACGTGCACCTTGTCTCACCTCTCGGGAACACCACGAGAGGTGAGACAAAGGAGTGTTTTGCACTTAGAAATGAAGCAAGCAAAAAAATAAATAAATAAAATAAAAAGTCTCTCTCTCATTCAGAAGGCAGGTTCCTTCTTCCCTGATACCAAACCAGGAACCTTCTCAGTAAGATATCTTCTTAGAGCGTGAGCAGCAGAGAAGCAAATAGTTTGCGACAGCCTTCCCAGGTAATGTCATGTGAATGCAGCTGAGTTTGTTAGTGTATGCTAAGGTATGCAGTTTTAGATTTTTCCTCTCTGAAGCGAAGGACCTGTCAGGCTCAACCAATTCAAGCCAACATACAAACCAAAGTAAGATGGCTCCACTGCCTGTAGTCTGCAATGTGAAAAGAAATTTAAGCTATAATTAATTTACAGCATAAATTGGTTGCATTCTGCTGGATGTAGCTCATAAAATATAGTCGGCCTTTGTTCAAAAATATTGGAAAAGCTGACAAAGGAAGAATAAAATATCACATTGCGTGACAAAGGCAATAGAAAAACATCGACGGTGATGTAAGGCGGTGAGGGTGCAGGAAAGTAGGAAAGACTGATCACACCAGAATTTTCCTTTAAATCAGTGATCCTCAATCTTTCTGATATCACACCACATTTAAATGGTGCCAAAAAAGGAAAAAAAAAAATCCACATTAAGCCAAAGTAATGTGACAGCTGGGAAAATGAAATGAAAGCCTTTATAATCGTTTAACAAGGGGCACCAAATATAGAGACATTCTCAGCGAGGCCAAGCTTGCACTGAACTGTGATCACTTAAGCTGATTCAATTGAAACGAAGTAATTTTTTTGTCCTTTTTGGAGCACACTTGAGCCCACTCCACATTATGCCAGTAAGCCTCACCCCACCTGTTAAAAACCACTGATCCGAGCATAAAGAGCCATTGGCTGACATTGACCACTGAGGACAAATAGCACTACTTTACCGGCTATATCCCAATTCACCTTCAAATAAAGAGCGATCACTCAGCTGCGCACACTTCGAGCTCCCCATATACCTCACAACATGCTGATAAAGAAAGATCCCTGAGTGTCACATAAATGCTGGCATTTACTGTCCCCGCACAGCCGCTTAGCACCCAGGCTCTTAACCAGCCTGTAATACTGTCTCATACTCGTACATGTGCGCACAATGACACTCACAAGGATGCATCTGTGCGTAAACACCAAAGAGAAAGAGATGCACACACACACACACACACACACACACACACACAAAGGGATCAGATGTGCTCATGCCAGACTTGGCTCACACCAGGGTTATGGAGAAAGGAGGACGCCCTGGTGAGCGTGGGTGTACCATAAGTAGCATAAATGCTTTGCTTGAATTGAATAGATCAAAGTAAGTGGGCCTGTAACACTGCCTATTTCAGATCTATTGTTACAGTGAAAAGCCTTGTGAATAGATGTTAAGGACGGCTGCGAGAGAAAGCGACAAGAAAGGGAAACAAGAAAAAAAAACTTTAAGAATATCTTTGATTAAAGGGGGAAAAAGTGAAAGAGGAAAGATGGAGAGGAGAGGAGAGGACTAGAGGAGGGGAGAGGAGAGAGGATATGCCAGGCAGGTTAAATGTGGTGTGGGGATACAGCGTAATAAAGATGTCTTTCCCTGGAAGCTTTAGTGCTCCAGTGAGAGCTGCAGACACAAACAGCAGGAGGATTAAATACAAACCTCAGACCTCTCTCTCGCTCTGCGTCCTTTCTGTCTTCCCTTTATCTCTTTGTGGCTCTCCTCGCCTCTCTCCACTTCTTACTTTTCACACTCTCTTGACTCTCATGCTCTGCCCTCAAATGCCGCCGTTCCCCTCCTCCCAAAGAAAAAAAAAAAAAAGATACAGACAGCTAAATCCTGCTTTTTCTCTTTCTGTCTGAGTCTTTGTACCGTTTCTCTTTCTCCCTCTACCTCCTGCACCTCCCCTCTCTGGATCTTTTATTCACCTCGTGCTCTCTTTGCTCCTCCTTTTACTTCATTCATTCTTCTTCTCTCTCTCTCTCTCTCTCTGTGTCCCCCTGCTTTTCTCACTTTGTCTCTGAATAATGCAACACTACACCGACTCCCTGAAATTAAAAACTGTCTTAAAATACTAAGAAGTTCGCAGGGAAGCAAAGCAAAATGCTCCGGCTTTCAGAAAGGGGCAATAATGAGAAAGACCTGACTATCTCTGCCATCGACTCCACTACAGTGTGATCACTTCTGCAATCATCAATACAATCACTGTCCTCTTCAGCTTTCAGCATCATGGTAGCACTGCTGTCATGCAAAACCCTTATAGCTCCATGAGTTGAAGGTTTACATTATCATTTATGCGTTACATAATTTTCAGGACTCCAACAGTTATAAAACCTCTTCGATATCTCCTTTATTTCAAAAAATAGACAGGAACTGACTGGGGGAAGAGGAATGTAGTTAAAAAAAAAATCATTTGAGAAATTTCAGGCGTTCATGGGACATCTGACAGCAATGATCGCATTAGTAGTGTCTCCGAACTATGATAAAATGTCAATAACATCAGCATTTAATTTGGAGGAAACACAGCAGAGAAACTTTATAATAATTCAACAGTGTATTGACTGAGGTGTAAAATGAACCTCTCTGTCAAGAATGATGTATGTCATCCTACTGGAATTGCCTCATTTCCCGCTCATGGCTCTGTGTGTGTGTGTGTGTGTGTGTGTGTGTGCATGTGTGTGTGTGGGTGTGTGTGTGTGCGTTGAAAGCTGTCTACTGCCCTATTAACTGTGTTGACAGCTGATAAAGATGAAAGACAAACTGTATTCACCTCATACCAACTCTCGCTCTCTGTTTTTCTCTTTCACCCATAAACACACAGGCAACACGTACCAATTAAAGCAAGTGTATTTACTACACACACACACACACACACTCCCCACTGTCACACTTCGCCCTCAAATTCCCCCCAAAAATAGAGACAGTTTAAAGCCACGCTCTCCTTCTCTCTCCTTCTCCTTCTCTCTCTCTCCCCTTATCTGTCTTGAAAATTTACATTGTGCTGTACAAGTGGCGTGATTATGGTTTGTTTGTTTTACCAGTACACGACATGCAATTACATAGATACACAAGCTACCTTTGAAAAAGTTTTCTTATTAAGTTTCTGAGACATCTGAGCAAAGAAAAAAGTTTGAGGAAAGAAGGGAACAGCCTAATAATGCTTTCCCCTAGAGGCTTGACGCGAAACAGGCACTTGGCCAAATAAAGAGACAGTGAAAACCTAGCTTTTTATCTGAAGACACACACACATACAGTACACATACACACCCACGCTCTTTCTTGATCAGAACAGCTTGTCTTAGTGACTAGTACACAAGTCTTCATGGACCATTAACTTGCTCCAATTAAAACATGAAGCAATATGTTGTTTTCCTACCCAGAGTTTGTGCATACTTCTTCATCCGCCCTCTGGGACGACACCTTGAGTCTTCTCCTGTGTCTTGTCCCTCTGGTCATTCACATATGGCTGCTTGACGCATCTGATCGCTCGCAATATGCTAAAGAGAGTAACGGTTTACTCGGGGTGCTTTTAAAAGTGTCATAGGCACATCGTCAGCGCAAAAAAAGTTTGTTTACATGGGAAATGCTGCTAGGCGAGCAGGGAATCACACTTTATTGCGATTACTGGGTCAGGAAAGGCAAGAGTCAGACATGAAACATCAAAATAAATTTTTGCTACCTTCCAGCTGACTGACTTAATCTGTGATTAGCGAATATTATAGCCAATAAGTGGCTCGACTTGAGCAGGCTTCGACAGGTCAAACACATCAGCTCTAACGCTGTGTTCACAGGTTGTTTTTTGTTGCTTTTGTTGTGTTAGTTTGTTTTTTCCCTCAGCTGCCACTGTCAATATGTGCATGGACTCTATGGGAAGTGGTTGTTGGATGCTCAGAGAGCGGCCACGTAAAAAAGATGCCCAAAAAAGCGCTGCTGCTGGTGTTTTTTTTTTTTTACCAGGTGAAGGGATGTGAACACAGACTAAAAGAACAGAAGATTTCTCCCTCTATGGATGTGCCAATGCCTAAACAACTCTATGAATCACAGTCTTACAAGATGTTAATATATTAAATCACGCTGACACTAAGTTGAGGGTTTTGAATCTTTGTCACAACAGACTGCGGATGGAAAATGCCTCAGACTTCATCAGCGGTCCTCAGGGACAGCACCTGCAGCCTCGTCCCTCTGGTGTTCCACATATGGTTGGATGGGACTTGGCATCTCTCTTACAATATGTTCTTCTGGGTAGTCGATGTCATTCACGATAAGGTCTGAAAAAGGCATTTAAATTTGCTCACGCAGTGCAATATGGTGTCAGATTTCCTCGCCAACCCCTCAAGACAAGACTGCGTCTCTTCTACTATTCCAGCCCTCTGGCAGTTGCCACAGGTGATTGGAGTTTCTTTAACACATGCTTGGGGGAAAAAGAAGCTATTTAATGGCAATTTTAAAAAATAATAAGGGAAAGGAGGTACTAAACTGCTGTAGCTGGTGGGGACTTCCCTTGCCAGACAGAATACACAATGGATTTGATTTCTCTCATAAGTTATCCGTTCCTCCATTCCTCACACCCCTTGGATGCAGCTGGCGCCTTGCTGTCCTCTGATTTTGTTGCTTGTCACACTGTTTGAGGCCTCGAGCAACAACAGGTTACCCAGCAAACTCAACAGCCAGCAGTGTCTACCCTGTCTATGAACACAAACACATAAAGTCCAAGATTTGGACTTAGCGGCATGTATTGCTTTGAAGAACTACAAAGCATTTGTTTCGACGAAGCTTTCATGCATTACTATGTTGCCAGTGCCTACATTCATAACAATTCCCAGAACACCCGTCTCAAACGCTCCTCCATGGGCCCCACCCAGTGATCCAGGCTCTGGCCACGACCCATTCACATGCGTCAGTGCTATAGTTCAATCGTGCTTCTGGGATACTGGGTCATTCGCGTTCTGCAAGAGCCGGATATGACTACAAAAACACCTTGGATCTGCACAGGTACAAGTTATCGCCTGTAGTCACCACTCGCCTCTTGCATACACGTGCCATCACAAAATGAATGAGGGGATGGGAGGAGCAGTGGGAGGATATCGTTAAAAATTCTTTGATGGTTGAAATGTTCTGAAAACCTGTCAATATGCCATTGAATAATGACTTAAAAGCATTTTTTTCACAATGTTAAAGTATTGGAATTTTGTTTTAAATATGGGAAAATGTAGTAATGACTTCAATGCAGTAAAAGCTTATAGTTTTTGTTCTAGACGGTTATTTATTGCATGTGTTTACACCAATCAGCTGGATCTAACACTAATGCCGATGTGTGCTACAGGGAATTTGCCTTGTACATGGAAAGGTTCAGCAACAGGTGAACACTCACAAGACCTTTTTTGTGACAAAAACCACAGAAACGTGTCACCACAACATCTTCATCTACATCTACACCTAGACCACACACAGTGCCCTTCAACCACAGTAACAAAATTGCTGAACTAAAGGTCCTATCGTTCCTACGCATCCTTTTTTGAAAAAGATTTTAGTAACTCAAACAAGTCTCCAACTCATATCCTTTTACTGACCCGAGGACAGAAATTTGGCTTTTCTCTTGAAATACGATTCAAAGGTGTAAAAGACTTTCTGAACTTTTCTTTTGAATAAAGAGGGGTTTGGAGTGATATTTTACCTTAAGTCTGGCTCCAACTCCTTAACTCTCCTGGAGGCACACATTTGGATGGGTGACATTTTAGGTAATCAGGCCATATGACACTGCCCGGGTCTCTCCAGGTGATAACCATACTGCTCAGTCTCTCTCCAAGCAGTATTTCACTTCAGCAGAGCATTATCACCTTTTAGTGTACATAGCCTCCTAGCAGTTAATGCCTGGCTGACTGCCAATTTTGGCCACCCTCAGAGCCAAGTTTGATCACCCTTCTAACTTTCTTTCTTTACTTTAATTATGTAGACACATTATGCATTAGAGCTTACGTTACTCATAGAGAGTTTGGCATGTTTGCAAAAAAGCATTTTAAACATCCATACAGTACAATGTGGTCTTATTATAGATGTGTGGAAGTGAAACTGCTGGAAAATTGTCAAAACACACTCCCAACTGCCATGTGTTATAATGTTGTGTAACCACTATGTCTTATACCAATAGATATGCTTTAATCACTGACATACGTGGATATGACAGCGAACGTGCCAGATTTAGATTGAAAGCATTTTCGATATATATCACCAGTGTGTAGTCAAACACCTATTACTGTAGATTTAGTTTGTTATATATTACTTAAAGATTTAGTTTGTATCTTTTTACATTACATACAAGTGTTGACATTACAATTATAACTGGTTTGTTCATGGATAATGTGACTTCTGACCAATAGCAATGCTGTATTCAGTGTATTATGCTCATTCTGTTCTGTCAAACTCTTCTCTTCAAACTTTGACATTCTGCAGACTGAATAAATGATCAAACTGCCAGTCTCTTGTCCTGAGTTTTGCCTCAACAGATGTCTTCATGAACCCTCTGAGAGGAATTTGATTCTCCTTCTCGGTTCTCAGCAGCTCACACCAGGGCTTCTTCTGTCAGCCCAAAGGACTCAAATGAAAATTTTAGCCTCTGGACCTTAACATCCCCGGATATAAAAATGCTCTACATGACTGCAAAGCATTCACCAAGCCTGTTCTGCCGGATGTTTGGGACAAAACATCGTCTCTGTATATCTGCACAGACTGCTAATATATGTAATAAGTGAAAAGTAAATTAGCTTATCAAACTGTATGGTGGGAATCTTCAAGGTTGTTCAAGGAATATGGAACAGAGCACAGCATGCAGTCCAAAGCCATGAGAAGATGTGGACGTGTGTGTGTGTGTGTGTGTGTGTGTGTGTGTGTGAGAGAGAGAGAGAGAGAGAGAGAGAGAGAGAGTGAGAGAGCGAGTAGTAGTAGTATAATCTATCTCAGGGAGACAAGCCTGGGGATTTACTCCACACTGAGCTGAGCTCTGCAGGGGGTCCGTGGGGCATTCAGACACAGTCCCCTGCAGTACCACTGGGCATGATGGAAGAGGCAATTTGAAGTTACAATCTTATTTGGCTGTATAGCTGAATATGCAAGAGCAGACTGGATAGAGGTGAAAATGTGTTTGTGCAAATATGCATAAACAATGGGTGTGAAAAGGGAGAAAGAGAGATGCAGGGTAACGTTTTTCTGAATGTTCTCAAAAAAATGAATCAAAATTAAAAAGATAAATGAGAAAAAAAGTTTCCATGATGATTGTGATCACTTTACAAAATAGAAAACTAATATATCCCCTTGTGATCTTCATTCTTCTCTTCCTTCCTTCTACTGTTTTCCCTCCTTTCTCTTTCCCTCTCTCTTTTTCTCTAGTTCTCCTAACCCCTTACACTTCCTCTAGCCCAGGCAACTTTATTCTTTAAGAAAAAAGCTGCAAAAGTTGTGAAATATTTCCCAGCACTACATTCGTGGGCTATTTTATCATGCTCAGCCTGTCTGAATACTTTACTTACTCTGCACATTACAGATTCAGCACTGCAATAAAATGCAGTAAAAGTATACTGTAGTGTACAGTAGTGTGTTTATGTAAGGTAGAGTGAGTGAGTGAGTGAGTGAGTGAGTAGTGAATGAGTGAGGAGAAGTAGCAAGAGTAGCTGATACACTGAAAAAAAAAGTTAAAATCTTGTTTTTCTTAAACCAAGGCAAAATAATCTGCCAGTGGGATGAGATAATCCCACTTGTTTCCAATGCAGTTTCACTTATTTCAGGAATTGTTGTGGGTATAAATATAAATATGTTGAAACAAGACAGAATACAGCAGATCAGCCTACTAATATCAAGAAAATTATTTCTGGAAACTGATTAGCACTGTAAACCAGTGGGATTCTCATCCTCATTTTTCACTTGAAAAAAAATGGACTGAACAGGAGACTAAATGACTTGTAAAGATGGACAGTTTTATCGTTACTGTAGGTGTGTCTGAGGGAAGGTGAAGGACTGAGAGAGTGGAAGAGGAATGAGAAACAGCTGTGGATGTATGGGGAGGGCATCATACAGGCGAGAGTGGGAAAATGGAAATTTATGGCTACAAAGAGATGATCCCCTCCAGTCCTTTTTCCCATGAAATGCTCCAAAAAAAAAAAAAAAAACATTTTATGTGTATAACAAACGCATCACACATGTACAGGCACCAAATGCAGTGTATTTGGTGTTGTAAATGACCAAGTATTTCATTTGGCCATGCTTTCAGCAAACTGTTCCCATGCCGTACTTGGATACTATCTCAAATCTCCCCCACCGCTCAGGCAACAAAAATTACACCGATCAACCAGCTGGTGGCACCAAAACAAACAATTTTATGTTTTTTTTTTTCAACAGGCCTAACACATGACAGTACATTGGTTTGGGACATCCTGAATATATAAATCAAGAGTTAAGACTTGGATTATGCCATAAGTGGAGTTGGAGAATTTGAAACCTATCCTTTTTGCTGCTGTCTGTTGAAGTTGCCGCTCCACTGTATTCTAAGGATTGGCTACATTGGTACCACTGTACAGTTCTTGAAGCCTCTGATCTCCATGAGGGATGCAACTAAAACTTGTTTGTCTGACATTCAAGACTTGGAATGAGTAAATGGTACAAAATGCGTAGTTTTGGGGAGAAGTATCTAACTATAAATGAGGGAATTTCTGTCTGTCCTTCGATTTTCTTGACAACCGTTCATCTGATCGACTTCACACAGTTGGCCAGAGTACTGCTGAGGCCCCGAGGAAGTGCAGTGTCGAGTGTGAAGTTGTTTGGATGAAAAGTTCTCGAGAAAGCTGCAAAAACTGATTTTCAAATAATTCTTAGTGATCGTCAGGATTGATGGAATGAAAAAGGCGGAACTCAACTGAGGACAGCGCGACGCCTGGTCCGTTTTTGTAGTTCCTCTTCAAAATGGCAGCGATGACGCGCATTTTGTGATTTACCTTTTCAAGACAAACACAAAGTACACGTGAACTTCTGCGCCATCACCCACTGACTAACGTTATCGGAGCAGAGCAGAAAGGATGTGTCAAGTGTGAAGTTGTTTGGATGAGTGGCTCTCAAGAAAGCTGCAAGCGGCAACACCACAGGCCAAACTAGCCCCTTCCAACAGGCACATTTTGAACACACGCTGCACTAATTCCTTTAATGCTAGAAGATCCAAACTTCATATCAGCCAACCTGTTTGCAAGGGGCTTCAAAGTGCATAAGGCCACATTTGGTCATGGTGAATAGCACCGCCATGAGGACGAACTATCAATTTTTATATGTATAATTAGTGGTAATATAATAGTCATCTTGGCAGTAACAGTTGCTTTTGAGTCTCAGTTGCTTCAAACTGTGCCTGTGTGTCTGCCTGTGCCAGACTTATGGACTGTGGCTTGTATACTGTAGGTGGTATGAGACCCAGAATTAGAACAGACAACTGGTCAAGGTGTTGAGGGGTCAGATCCCTGGTCAGATCATTAAATTTCCAGGTGCCAAGTAACACCATGGGACCTTGGGGGTGAATAATGTCCGGTCCCACATCAGCTATTATTATTGCAAATGCTGCGTTACAGCTGGTTAGGGTAGTAAAGGGCAGATCCCACATCAGATCATTAATGTCTCCTGCAGAGCCGAAGCAGGGAGGGGAGGAAAGAAAGAGGGACAGAGATAGAGAGGCAGATAAACAAGCAGAGAGAGAGAGAAAGGAGATGCTGCTTTTCAGAAACGCTACGAGCTTTCCTCTCCTTGGCGCCCACGTTTAATCATTTGGCACGAGTGCTTGGACATAGAGATGACTGTTTGTTTAGAGATGACTGATATTGCTAGGATCCTCCCAACAGTACACTGAAAACGTACCTGCTGCTTACAAGTTGTGTAACAGATTACATCTGCAGTAATCTAAATGCAAAAAAGGCGTAATTTGTTATGTTTACAGAGGAAAATGCATCCTAGATACTGGTGAGAAAACTTGTGATATCTTAGGTTCTCCGGGAACATGTTTGAAGGGAGAAAGAGCATTTTTCCACTGTGCAGCTGGGATAAAGTACACTAATTTTTTTGTGTCAATATTTTTGTCACCCTATTATACATCCTCTATTGCACTACTGTGGAAAAAAGAGACACTTCTTGGCTAACAATGTTATAAAAGCGTTTACAATATAATATGAGGTCAGTGGGCGCATGTGTGTAGAGGCTGAGTGACTCAGGAGGAAAAAGAAGAGAGTGGAGGAAAAGAGATGGAGAGAGAGAAAGAGAGAGAAAGGGAGAGAGAAAGATAAAGGGGGGAGGAGAGAAAGAAAGAGACATCAATCTTCTCAGTGCCCCCTGTGGTCTGGGGTACCTGTCCTGTTTCTGACATCAACAAAGCCAAGCCTTCTGGGTAGTAATCAATCAGTCACACTCTGACAAGCTGGCGGAACTGAGTGGTCTGTGTGCGAGCGTGTGTGTGTGTGTGTGTGTGTGAATGTTGAAGTACATGAGTGTGTATTGGAGTGGAGAGGGCACATTAGCCAAGCAGAGGATGAGTAGAAACAGAGAATAATGGAGTGTAGAGGAGAGATGGAGAGAATAAGAGACTAGGGAGGATGGCATGGAGAGGTAATATATATTTAAAGTAAAGAAAAGAATGAGGGATGAGATGAAAAATAAAGTAGAGAGAGGAAGAAATCTTTTTGTGATAAAATGTGAAAACGGATGGGAGAATCAAGTGGGCAGAAAGGAAGGAGAGGTAGCAGCCTGCAGAGACACTGAGGAACATCTGTGCTTCCAAACTGACAAATTGAGTTTGAACCAGAGGTCAACCGATCACGTTTTTGAAGGCCTGTATGGACCTAATAGCAGTACTCTGGATTTTATTTCTAATTAAGTGTCCATTACATGTTCTTTCACTTTTTTCAATATAATAACATGCTCTTAGCAGTGAATTACATGTAAAATATACCTATACTGAATTTATTAAAATATGATCTAACTGCATCCATCTGCTGTCAGCTACCTTCACCATAGATGATCTCATTTATCAAACCATTGAGGATATGTATTAGGCTCACACCATTTTTATTATATTATCATGTGAATGTCTGAAAAATGGGGTGAATAGTGATGGACCTTATTCCTCTTTTTCTTGTACTCTAGATTTTTCAAAAATGTTCTCAAATATTTAAGGCCTACACAATGTCACAGGTCAGCCTTACACTTGCATGCTGATAACGAGATGTTCAAACACTCCGGCTGTAATCCTCCAAGACCTTGTTCAGGCTGCCAGCCCAAATCAGACGTTTTGGCATCTCCAGATTGGAGTCAGATAGATTTTGTTACGTCTGAACAACAAAAACACACTTCTGCAAATCAGATTTAAGCCACATTTGTATGCGATTTGAATTTAAATCAAGTTTCTACAGATGTGTCTCAGTCTGACTGCTCTGCTCACTCAAAACGGTTTTCCAACTGTCCTTCATGTCACCTGCGATGTGACACACATGACTGCGGTATCATGTGCCAAAGTGCACCACTCCATGCCTGTGCCTGACCACAAAGTGCCAGGCATGGAGAGCTGGCCATAACTGCCGTGCAAAACATCTATCTTCTCCATCACAGCAGACAGCATCTGCGAAATCTGCTTGGTAACTAGATGGTGTGAAGGCAAAGACGATGCTTCCATTCCCTTGCTATAGCTTTTTGTTGTGCTTCCACATTTGAAAAACATGCCATCAGTTACACGCATTCACATTGTTACCACAGCAACCAGTGCAAATTGATAGCTTGACAGTGCCCGAGCACATAAATCTGACCTGATCACTTGCAAACAGCAGTGTGGACAGTCAGTCCTATAGATCGGACTTGAGAAAAGATTTTTTTCCACAGTCTGAACAAAGCTTAAATGACCTTGGCTGTCATTACAGTCAAAAGGGCTCTGTAAGCTCTTTGACAAGAGATGCAAATCGCACTCAGATCAGATGGGATCAATTACGGTAAAGGCTGTCATACAGTTCCAAGAAATATATGAGTGATCTTAGAACAGTTGCTGATTAAAAGAGACTTCTGGCCATATTGTGTTCACTTCACACCGCCTCTGCGTGCAAAGATGAAGAAATGTCATCTCACCAGAAGGTATACATAGAATGAAGGATTCATTTAGTGTCATCTCACCAGAGGGTATATATAGTGTGAAGGATTCATTTGGTGCTTGTCAAAACTTCCTTGCTGAGCTGACACTGCAAAGTGCTCCACAAAATTGAGAGATGGCTCACATGAGCAGCACTTACTTATTTTCAGCAACAGAGAGAATAATCAGTGCTCACATGAGAAACTGTTTATAGAAGCTCTCAACATCAGTGGTCATTCTGTAGTTTGATCCCAAGGAGTTTTTCTTTTTCATCCAAACATGAGACATTTGGAAATACTGCCTCCATGCACTGTTTCACATTATAGTATCAAAAGGACAACTCACTTCCTCCTGTTCCTATCTCACTTTGCTCACCTTCCATCCTAGGTAGAATTTCTTTAATACTCCATAACCTATTATATACATGATTTCTTCGATCCCTTCCCTCTCTCTCACTCTGCCTTTTTTCTCTATATTACGCTTGCACACAGAGAATCTGTCTACATGTCCGCAATTTATTTCCCCTTTTGATCTGAAGCACATCTTATGGAAATGCATATCAAACGCTCACAACCTCATCTCATTGATTTCACTGGAAAAGACACTCCTGTTAATCATGTGGTCAGCTTGACACAGTGACATAAATTTGGATTGAAAGCTCTATACTGTTAATTTAAAAAAAAAAAAAAGAAAAGAATGAAAGAAATATACAGCAGTGTGCAACTAGACGTGTCTTTTAGTTGTGTGTGTGTGTGTGTGTGTGTGTTTCCCATACAGTGAAATTCACTTTGCAAATTATGTGACATGTTACAAACCCCGGATGCCTAATGCCTGATTAACTGCATTGTCA
>OMKZ01042814.1:0-22239 GCA_900302535.1 Neoniphon sammara
AGCTACATCACACTTACAGTATATTGAGTGAAATATTCAAATCCAAGATGCCATGTTTTCATGGCTGCACCATTACATCAAACAGAAAATGTGTAGATGTCTTGTTTATATACATTTCCTTGTAATCGAGCAGGACATATTTGGTATCCTTGGAAACCTTGTGATCTCCACTAGAATTTACAATAAAGTTCTGAGCATTTTGTAATAACGAAGACACTGATCAGACCAGCAGGGCAGTTTAAAGTCAAGCAGTTTAAAGTCCTTATCTCAGTCTAACTGAGTTAGGTTTTCAAGTCTTTTAACATCGTAGGGTGCTCTGGTTAAGTAAAGCCACCTTGGGAAAATGCTGTGTAGCAGGTTGGTGTAAGAGCCACCAAAAGTCACGGCCTTCAGGCGAGGACTGTGGTTGAACTATACAAATGTGAAGCAGGACGTCAGTGGAAAAGTGCAAATGTACCCAGTCAACCTTCCCTGGATAATTTAAAATAAAAAGAATCCACATAGACTTACCGGCTTACTGAAGCGTGACACATGGAACGTTCAAAAGCCAAAATATACAGAGTGGAGAACATTATATTCATGAGTGCAATTCATTGGGAAAATAAAAGAGATATGTGTGATTTAAATCCATATTTATGTTGGTGTCTTTTTCCTTTGGAATAAGGTGAGAAGTCACCGCAGGTTTGGCTCAATATGTGGAAGTGCAAGGGGTTATAATTTTCCTGTCATTGCATGTCTGTTACTGTGTTTAAAGATATAAAAACATTTTAAAGGCAGTTAATCAGCAGACAAACAGCAAATTCCCCTCTTTCATCTCATAGCTCTATGAGCTAATTGTAAAATGTTAAGTACGGGCGTGTTAATGTTTCTAGAGGGATGATGCTAAAATTAGCATCACCGATGTGGGAATGTCCTCCATGGCAACTTGGCTTTACCAGGCCTTAATTAGCTGAGGAGCAGGACACAAGGGGCCCCCTCACCCATCTAGACACAGGGCCTGGGGGATGAAGGGGGGACGGGAGCGGGTGGAGAAGACTGGCTATGTACAGTAAAGGCCATTATTGTTGGTCCAGACTGTAACAAATATCCACAGTGCCTTCTCCCTGGGCTGACATGTACTGACAAATATTATGAAGGGTGGAGTTAGATGCAGTGTTCTGCTGCAGGCTCCCAAGGGTCTTTCAATATGTAAGTCAGCCTCATGTGCATCATACTAAATACTGCAGTTTCTACTGTTGCTGCTTAACAATATTTGACATTTTACAAGATTACATTTTTACATGTAATCTTTTAATTCTCTTCCTCTTAAGAAAGGCTACACTGACTCAAGTTTTGCCCTTTATTGGTTACCTATCCAAAATGTAAAGGGATGACTGGCATCAAAATCAGGTCTCTGTATGTTTTATCATACAGTATGTATGAAAGGTGACTGGCATTGTTCTAAAAGTGAGAAAATGGGAATTTGTAGCAGCTGTTTGGCTGCAGTTATTTGATTTTAATGATGTGCATCTAAATCTTCCAGGCTTGTTTGGGGGATTGTTAAAATAGACACAAAAAAGCTCACTTGGGAAATACTTTGAAAGGCAGGAGACTTCTCATTCCACCTGACTTCGAGTGTAACTGGATTTGTTGCACAGGAAGGGAGCAAAGTTAGCTAGACAGCTAAAACTTTTGGCACAGTTGATTCATAATGGACTTCACTCACAATGGAAGTTGAGATTTTGTTTCCAGAAGTTACACAATGCAGGCTACTGAACCAAAACAACACCAAGTTTAGATGATTAAGTTTCACTTTTGTAATTTAGATAATGCTATTTGACTATGGTTGCTAAAGATACTGTATGTTGAAGTGTTAGCATGCACACTGGAGACAGCTAACTCATCTACCAGAGACACAGAGATGACTTTAATGTTAATCCTCTGGCCAGATGCTGGGTAAGGTGACCAAGGGGTCACACAGAGCCATTTGCCTGCAGTCAACACACCACCTCTTTTGGCCGCCATGCAAACTCAAGCTAGTGAATACAATTTTCCTCTACACTGTAAAAGTTACGTACTCTGCATCAAAATGAAATCTAAATGGATGATGTTTTGGAAGAACATTCAATTTGAAACACATTTCCAAATCTAAGTCAGCCCATAGTTTATTGGCTCAAAAATGTAACGCTGTGATGTGACGAGTTTCACTCTGCACTCAGTTATGCAATCAGTGTGCTACACTGTACATAGTTTATGCCTTGTTAAATGGTATGTAGTGTCATGTGACTTACAGTGACCACTTACATGTGCTGCATGCACTGAGTCTCACACTGACCATTAAGAATTCATTGTGAAGGACACCAGGTGAATCAACAGCATCACATATAAACAGACTGTGTTTTCAGTAATTCTGCGCTGCACATGTCCCTCGGTTATTGCACAGGTGGAATAATTTTCCCTCACTTTACACACACTGTGGGGCACTTGTCAGTCAGTTCGCCTGTTGCTGGAACCAACTGAGATGAGTCAGCCAGGAGACAACGGTGAGCTCATCCACAGCAGGAAGACAGAGAAAAAGAGAGTGAGAGCAAAGAGAGAGAGAGGAAGAGACAGAAACACAGAGGAAGAGCATGTGCACGCAAAGGAAAAATGTAAATAAATATGTTTACAAAAACAGAGGAAGATGCAAAGGAAGAGGTGGAGAGAGGCAGAGTTGCAAAAGTGGACAGAAATGGGCATAGTAGAAAGACAGAGAGGCACACAAAGGAAGAGATAGACTGATAGATAGATAGATAGATAGATAGATAGATAGATAGATAGATAGATGAGAGAGGTGGACAAAGACAAAAACAGAGAGAGGAATGAACATAGGGAATGGACAGAAAGGATTGATCACAGATGTCGAATGATAATATCTGCCAAATCATGTACCGTAGAAATGGAAATGGAAGATTGACGTCACCCGTGGCGGCTCTGTATGTGTGTGTGTGTGTGTGTGTGTGTGTGTGTGTGGATCTGTGTTTAGTTCTATTGCAATTATCCTATTTCCAAAATGAATATGATGCTGAACCAGCCAGCCTTGTCAGAGAGGGGCTTGGTATGATCCAGTGCATCATCCACTGTTATCTATTCATCCCTAAATACTAGACATCATGCATTAGCTGGAGATGGCTGTTACCTTGGCAACCACTCGAATACACATCATCTGGACACTGTCACAATTTTATTTCATTATCGTACTGAGGCCAGTCTTGACATAAACCCTTCTCCTGGTTAGCATATTCACAATCTGGGCAGAAAAGTGCATGAAACAGCATTATGGATAACATATTTGCTTGTGTATCCTTTGTAATAAAGTGCTTTCTGTGTAATACCAATTCAAGAATCACATATTAGTGCAGTGTAGTAAGATTGAGGTTTTTTTCCAGATAGCCTGTTGCATTTCCAGCTGATTTGGTGTACTCTTTCATTGTGTGGTGTTAAGAGCAGATTATATGATGGACCTAAAACCAAACTACGGTCTTCAACACAAACACAAGAGAATACAGCATGTACGTCTGGTATAAATTTAGAAAAAAAAAAAACAAAAAAAAACAGCCCACCATTTTCTGCTTGGATGACTGCTATTGTTCCGTCCCATGTGAAAGAACATTTCAATTACCCTGAATCAGTGGCAGCGCCTTCAGGTTGTCACACTGGAGCTGCACAAAAGGGCAAGGTAGCTGTGTCAAATCTGAAGTTACACGAGAAAAGACAAACTCAGCATGACAAATTACAGTTGCTATTTTTTTCCTGACAGTTTCACATGGGTACATGGACCAATGGATCTACTTCGTGACTTCTGCATGATTACCTAAGTAATTTGCTCCGAATTAGCTGAGTAATCCCTATTCTCACTTGATGTCACCATCTTGCACGTCCCATCGGTGACCATTTTGCATCCCTGCCAGCAAGTAAAGTGTGATCCCTAAAGGAGAAAGTCTTTGTGGTTCCACAGGGAAGTCAAATGGCAGATTGAGCTGCAGAGCACTGACCATAAAATTTATAGGGTTTCAATAGATGAATGCTGTCTAAAATCAAAAACTTACTAATACAGGTAGAACATCCACCATTCAGACTTTTCTATTTTAGATACAAGTTACAGTTCCTTCAAACATTAACTCCCTGCCCCTTTGGTCTGAGTAAGGATAAAGTTAAGCTACGTCCACATGGCATTCATTTTTTTGAAATAGCAACTCTTTCTTTCTGATTTGTCCTTCTGTCAACACGACAGCATTTTGGTTCATTTTTTGGAAAACTTTGTCCAGAGTGGAATTGTTCAAAAGCAGCATTTTCCTTTTGCCATGTGAACAGGTAAAATACGGTGCACTTGGTAAGACTGACGTCACCGCCGTGACTTTACTTCTTGCAACCTCCCATAGCTGCGGGTTTTGGTGATCACTGTTACTTTCAGCAATTTGGATTCATTTGTGGTTTTCACACAGTTTTGGACATTATTAGGATGTTTTTAACCATATTTGTACTTCAATTTGTAACCAGACTCTTGAGTTTTTGCATTCTAGTTTGTACAGAGACATTTTCAAATACCCTGTGTGGAAGGATTTTTTATATTTTTATAAAAAAGAAGGTATAAAGTTGCGTTTGTAAAGATAAATATTTCCATGTAGATGCGGTCTTATCCATGTCCTGTGGTCAATGTTTAGAGCTTACATCAACTTTAAAACAGGCTTGTATCACCTTTTCAGTCAAAATATTGATGATTCTGGTGTTGCAGTGAGTGAGTCCAGCTCATGTTTTGCTTGTCAAAGCCCGGCCTTTCCCCTCACTGTGTAGTAAATCAGAAATGCACAAAATATGTGAATCACTCTCGATTTGTCACTCATAAATCGGCTTGCTTTTCATATCTGAGAAACTGCTTTGCTTTTCGTGGGAGCCTTTTTTCATGTACTTTCTGCATTTTTGCCATTCTTATGCACCTGTCTTAACATTTAACAAGCCTTAAGTCAAGAATGAAGACCTCCGCTGTACTTTCAAAAAAGCAAACATTCCATAATAATTCAGAGAAGAGAGATACATCCATAGTGCTGTCAGTGAGATACAATCCAGCCTAATCTCCACCCCTGTTGGATTGTGCTTGGTGTTTCCACAGCACAGGGTCAAACAGTCCAACACAAGCACTGCAGGAAAGATCACCTTGATGCTCACGTGCCGTCTTTGTTTTTTTCAAATCTCTTTTGATCCAACAGACTAGTTCCCCTCAGGCAGGGTGGTGGGACTCCTGATAAAAGGTGAAACAATGGACTTCCCTGTGTGGCTTGTGAAGCAGGTGGGACAGGAGTGGAGATACTAAAGAAGGGTGGGAGAGGGTCCTTTTCATTGCCCTTAATCGCCTCAAAACAAAACAATCCCCCAGCATCCCCCATTCCCCCCCTTTTGCCTGGGCAAGCGACAGGTGTCTTAGAAACCCAGGAACTTTAAAGCTGCTTTCTGGTTCAAACATGCTAAAGGTTGAGTTTATACATAAATAGCTCATATGACTCCATTTACTGAAATGTACAGCAGTGTTTGCTGATATGTCTTATAGCTGGGTGTGTGCATGTGTGTTTGTGTGTGTTCAAAACAAAGAGAGAGCTATAGTCTTATTCACCAAAGGAAAGGAAAGGAAAGGAAAGTGCCATCTGAAAGTTTCACACACATGATCCAGTCCAAGGAATGTAGGAAGGGTCAAGGTATTCTTTGATGGGATCTCAAATAAGTCCTTGAGCTCAGCCCGTGCACCCACTCACTATCCTATCTCTACCTTTCAGTTTGGCAGTGAAGAGGATAGAAAACCCTCACAACCTGTGAAAATGCCCTGAGTCATGCAACACTGTAACACAATAACCCAGTTTAATGCTCTTGTCCATAGTGTCATCTGCATCTATGTTGTTCAAAGCTTTATTCTAAACAAAGACAGGT
This sequence comes from Neoniphon sammara, assembly GCA_900302535.1. NCBI lineage: Eukaryota > Metazoa > Chordata > Actinopteri > Holocentriformes > Holocentridae > Neoniphon > Neoniphon sammara. The sequence continues at coordinate 5,938 of OMKZ01042814.1, forward strand.
GAAATGCATCACTGCATTGCATAACACAGGGGTGGGTGACACCCATTGGGGCTGACATTAACATGAGATTTCCTCAGATAGCACAGAAATGGAAGATTACAAGAGACGCCCATCATGACAAATGCTTTCACCTTTCATTTTTAACCCTTTCCCTTAAGTGTCACAGCTTCAAAATTGGAAAACTGGTTGCAACTGCTGGTTGCAGCTTCACTGAAGCTACATCGCACTTTTATTGAGAGAAATGTTCAAACAGAAGATGATGTTTGATTGATGACTGTTTTATGGCTACGGCATTACATCAAATAGAAAATATCTGGATGTCTTGTGCATCATTTTCTACACATTTCCCTGTAATTCAACAGGACATATTTGGTATCTTTGGTAACCTTGGGATCTCCACTAGAGTTTAAAATTAAGTTCTGTGGGTTTGAACAAAGCTCGTCCGCACAGCATGCATTTCTAATAATAAACTCACTGACTGGCAGGGTACCTATCCATACTGCACTGTACTTCAGAAACAGCGAAGCTGCAGACTTCTTTGCAGTGATCAAAGTCATTCACTGCACCATTCAGAACATCACTGAATGCGGTGGAAGTTTTTTACCAAGGCTTGCAAAGGGCCTTGCAGATATCTACAGTCCAACTGATCTGACCGGGGGACCTGGCAGAAGATCAACCAGAAAACTAAAAGCAAACCCGAATATATCTACCAGTTGGAGCAGTTAGAGCTCAGTGGATCTGGATGAAAACTCTGCACTCTCTCTCTCTCTCTCTCTCTCTCTGTGTGTGTGTGTGTGTGTGCGCGTTTGTGTTCTATCCACAGCTGTGAGGGATAGATGATAAACTGTACTCAACTCCTAAATTAAAATTTGTACGGCTTGGACTGCATGGTTCTCTGACCTTTCCCTCACACAAGCTCTCTCTCTCTCTCTGTCTCTCTCTCTGTCTCACACACACACACGCACACACATACATACAATGACCCCATACACTCAACCAGATAACACAGTTGCCATTGTTTAGGGAGTCGTGGCTCGGACAAATTGATCGAAAATCAAATTAACAGCATTCGATTTTAGTGAATCTCAAGTGATCTGAGGCCATCCATGAGGCACAGCTGACCGATACAGCTGATACTGAATCTTGTTTCTAGACAGGAGGCCATTCCTCAAATCTGCAGATGGCCGGATTTTGGATTTGAAGAATAATACCAAAAGAGTAAGCACAGACCGGAAGTGAGTTTCCTTTTGAAAGAGATGCCCATCATTTACAATAAATATGACACGTGACATGTACTCTTACAACCCGATTGACACTTTCTACCCTTTATTATACTGCAACATATGGGACCACCAAATCACAATCAGACGTTTTCTATTAAGTCCTATGTTGACCAGTTCTCTTTTTTTGATACTGAATGTTGAACTAATCTCCAGTGTTGTTATATAGCATTTTAGAAATTCCATCTTTCATTGAAGCTCCTTCTTGCAAGGACAGAAGATCATTGGATATCAACAGGATGTTCTTTGGAAACAAAAAGCAGTGGTTATTAAAGGCAGCCAATTTGGCTGCATAGTCAAAATGCCTTCAAACCACAAAAAGGGACAAGTTAACCAAAGCACTAACACACTGGCATGGTTAATTTACCCCAAATGCTGCAGTATAAAGAGCATATCAAAATGAATCATGATAATAACAATACACAACCAATAACATATGTGTTAACCGAGCGTTAATATTCGTTTCGCAGGCTTTTGTCAAATTAGCGCCATCATTTAGGACATGGAGGTTTCCAGCAGAGACAGAAGACTGTTGCAATGTACTGTACAACGAACAACATATTCACTGAGCAAACAACATATTCATTTCATAGGCGCTTGTCAAAATTAGCTCCAACAAACATGAGGGATATTACAGCGGCACAGAGGATGGGATCAGCAAGTTCCATCAATCATCCGTGACAGCAGGCAGGACTCTGGCGGCGTGATGGATGACAGTGGTGAAATGAGAGACAGAGGAATGCGCCATACGTCCAGCTTGTCACACTGAGTTTATATTGCTACACATCAGCGCTTACACCTCTTCCTCACCAGAAAAAAAAGACCCTTCACAGCAATGGAGGCTGGGTACAAAGATGGTGCAGTCAGATGTTTGGAGGAGACCGTAGCTGTGTGTTTCCTCACGTCACATCTTCTGTGCCCGGTGACGCCATGATTTTATGAATCATCACTCACCTGTTTGGACTGAAAAAATTGCAAATACATAAGCACTCTCACATAGAGGCATAAACACATGAATAGTCTCTCTCTCTCGCTCTCACTCTCTCTCTCTCTCTCTCTCACACACACACACACACACACACACGTCATATGCCCAAACTGGGGCCCAATTTACTTGCACATGATGATATGACAGGCACCGCGACCTCACTGTGGCAGTGTGCACGCAGAAATGCCGGGTAATGAGAGGGCACGGACTCTCACTTGTTAATGCAATTTCTTCTAAAACTCTGCCAGTTAAATATAGCATAAACTAATGGAAAACAGAGTTTTTCTCCTCATCATTCCCCTTTGATTAAATTTGAGGCAAATAAGTGTCTGGAAACATGTGGAGCCACTGAGCCGCGCAGCAACAGTCATACGAGGACAGCATTAACACTTGGAGGCTTTGCAGACTAGCAGCAGTCAGAATTGTCAAAATTACCAGGTGGTGATAATTGCACTGGGAGACAGAAATAGTTTAGTTTTAGCAGGATGCTGTCACCGAAAGCAGCTGTGGACAAGGAAAACAAGGCAGAAGCAGACATTCTGGGCTGTCCTGCATCGCCACCAGCCCAATAAACTGACCACATTGTTCTACATGTTGTTCTACATGCTGTTAAAGTCTTCACACTCCACCAAGCAAGTGGCATGAAAAAGACATTGTGGTTTATCCACTCCATCCTGCGCAGTTTGTATGTCTTCTTCTGTTAGATTCACAAGTCTGTAGTTAATTGATGAGGGAAAACGTCTCAGACTGTGGGTTGGGATCCAAAATGGCCCTCCATGAAATAAACAGCAATATGCTTTAATGAGCCTGGATAACAAGATGGGAGGCTCAATGTCTCTGTTGTGAATAAATGAATAAATAAATAAATGGGTGAAGAAGATTTAATTACATGTAGCAGAGATTGCAAGGAAGTCAGTGCTTAGCTTAAAGTGTCATGGAGAACAGTTTTTGGAATTGTACTTGAATAGTACACAAATACTCAGATAGAATATACCTGTGGTAAAATTAAAATCCTCCATTCAAAATTCTAAATAAAACTTTATAAGTAATCATGTTAACTGCACCTAGGTATCAAAATAAAAGCTACATTTTCATTATGGTGTCAGTTTAGTGCAAACAAGTGTTTTAGTTTTAGGATGAATATTGTTCAGATTAGGTTTAAGAGGTCAGTGGTCATATTATGCTCACACTAATCCCTTCTTTTTAACATCAGCTGGCTGACAAGTTTAACAGGTTAACATTTTAAGTGTAAGGATGAAAGATTTCATTCAAAAATAAGACATAACACTACTTGAGAATCTTCTCTTATAAAATGGCAGATGAAACTAAAAACTTTTCACAGACATTAAATTATTGATATTAGTGTTATGGCTTAGATATACTGAACAATGAACTTCAGGTAATGGCTTTTCCTAAAATAAATGTATAGTGTTTTGGAAAGGATCCCTTTTTCTACACAGCCTGGCATTTAAGTGCATAGCAATACTTTGGTTTCTTATCATTAATCTGTTAGACTCAAACTCAAGGAGTTAGTAGTTCTACTTACTGTCTTTGCTTCTGCTAATTCTTGGCTAAAGTCAAAAGTCAGATAGTTCATCATGTACTGTATATGACCTGCATTTTTTGTTTTCATCAAAGTAGCCTATGGCAGATTTGATAATAATAAATACAGTGGAGTAAAATGTAGGATATTTGCTTTAAATATGGTAATGTAAAAGTATTAGTAAGTCCGCTTAAAGAACCAATGTGTAATTTACTACATGTTCAAGCACTGCTGGCCCACTATTGGCTGTTACCAACTGAAAGACTGTTGTCCCACTTCTGGTTTTGTCTACAATAATAATACAGACTTATTCAACTGAAGACATTTTTTTCTGAAATGTATTTAAAAACTGACTGAAAAACTCATTTGCTACAGTATCAGGGTCCTTCAACTATTGTAGGGAGCTTGTGTCAAATCAAATTCACCGATAGAATTACCCTACAGCTACTTGTACACAGCTGCACCTCTTAATCTTGACTGCATTTTGAACTGAGTGCTCTTTACCAGGTCAAACTGATGCATAATACACAGCAAATGTTGCCTACAGTGAAAATCAATGCAGAAATAAACATGCAATACCGCATTTCTGTTTACTGGCAATGCCTTTACAGGAAGCCAGTGATGCATGACCACGTCTCCAAGATAGCTTCTGCTGATTAGTTATCGTGTTTGTGGTAGAATGCGCATAATTTAGACCTCAAACCTCAACTTTCGACCTCAAATTGCCAAGAAAGATGATTTTTTTTTTTTAAATGTGTTGGAAAAAGGTGTGGTGAAACAGTGATGTGTTTGGGCTCTCATTTTATCTATTATATGCCTTTAGCCCAGCATGCACCAAGAAATAATGTGCAGAGGCCTGAGAACCACAAGCAACTTACCGTATGTAATTAAATTCAAAGAGGGCCTTAGTCTTCCTCGCCCAAATAGATCCTTGGCTAGACAATTACAGCAGTAGTTTGATGGCTCATTGTACTCAAACAGTAATTATGTCCTTAAAATACAGTATTCCTCTTTCAGCAAAAGACCTAGCTCTGTATTTGGTCTGCTTCTGCAGTTCACGTCTCTCTTTGAGAAAAAAAATCGATCTATCTATCTATAAGATAGAATTAACAGAATTTGTTTTAATTTTGGGTTATCAATTATTTTGTAAGATTTCACCATTTTTCAAAGGGAAGATATCTCAATTTGGAAGCAAACTCTTCATAATATCTAATCAAATCTATTAGCCAACTGGGAGGTTCCCCTGAAAAGAAACAAAGGGGCTCATTTGAAAAACTTCTACTCACCTCTATGTATATGCCTGATTGAATCAAGACCTTACAGTGCATTAGGCGCCCCCACGTCTTCTTGTTCTGTTCATAGTTGCAGAGCTTTACTGTGTCTGGATTCAAGCAAATTTCAGACATGACTCAGTCATCTTTCATTACCAGAGTCAACGAAATCACTGACACTGTGAGGAGAGCATTATATGGTTTTCAACTGCAGTGCTAATGAACTTACCATTACCACACCACTAATGAATACTAATGCCATTACCATTACCAAACATTATCTATCTATCTATCTATCTATCTATCTATCTATCTATCTGCAGTATCTTTAACTATTACACTTTTGAAATTGTTAGTATCAAGAATGGAAATGTAGCCTTTTCTTTCTAAATCCAGTTTGGTATAGACTGCCACCTGCTGGAAAGTTATCTTGTTGTCTCAAGTTTGTACAGTGTGTGTGTGTGTGTGTGTGTGTGTGTGTGAGAGAGAGAGAGAGAGAGAGAGAGAGAGAGAGAGAGAGCGAGAGAGAGAGAGAGAGAGAGAGAAAGAGAGCAGCAGCAGCCATGTAAGCCCATCATGATTGTGGGCCATGGAAGCCTCAGCGGTCAGTCTGAGGCACTTAGTATTAGCATCAGAAAGACATTATGCTAATAGCATCAAAGGCAGCAGCCCCCGCCTTTGTGTTTCCTGCGCCAACCCAAGGGCACGGCAGGATTTTACATTTCAGCCGCCGTTCCTGCCCTAAACTCCCAAAGCATTTGCATGAAGATAAAAAATGTAGGAAAAAAAAAAAAAGGAAAAAGTGATGCATCTCACAGACGATCCAGCTTTGTGCTAAAGATCCACAGGCTGTGAGAGGAAAAGCTTGGCGGTGTTAGACAGAGATGTAGCGGAGGGTAAAGCTGCCTGAGCTCAGTTCCCATTGGCAGAATAGAGTTTACCCCTTTAAGATAATACAAATCCGAGGGAAACTTTTAGCGGGTATTGTATTTAATCTCAAACTAATGTCATTTGCAAAGGGACAAATGAAAGCTTCTCAGAAAATGTAAATGATTTTTGTTTATATTGGTCGTTACTTGTGTTAACCCCTAAACTCTGATTTTCTCTTAAATTTCCCCTTAAGTAGTTTCAAAGTGAGAGTATTGTGTATCGGCTGGTTGCAGCTTCATCGAAGCTACATCACACTTATATTGAGTGAAATATTCAAAGCCAAGATGCCATTGTTTTATGGCTGCAGAATTACATCAAATAGAAAATATCTACATGTCTTACACATCATTTCATACACATTTCTCTGTAATTCAGCAGGACATATTTGGGATCTTTGGAGACCTTGAGATCCCCACTAGGATTTAAAATTAAGTTCTGCGGGTTTGAACAAACCAGTGCACTTTCGTATTGTCGAACACACTCTCTTTTTAGTTTCATTTACCACTACCTCACCCATACTGGAGTCAAGTTGTCAGACAGGAACAGAGTTAACTATTTAAAGACTGGAAAGGCAATAGATCAACTCGTACCACGCTAAACACTCCATCACAGCGCTATGCCTGCAGGACAAAGTCAATGGTGCGGTGCATTCATGTCTTTGCTGTTCGAAAGCAATTTGTTGAGCGCCCCATTTACCATGAAATTGGAAAATCGGTGTCTCTTCCAGCAGACAGAATGAAATATCACAAGATCAAGCAATTATTTACTCCACCCAGGGTGTTATTTAAGCTCTTGTCTGTCCTCCTGCGTTAAAATACCCTGAGAACAGCCAATAACAAAGGGGAAGAGGATCCACCTCCACATGGACTATTTCAATCAGCAGCGCTCACATTCTTCAGACATACCACCGCTCCTTGGGGGAAAGCAGAGAAACGCGCCAAAGAGGAAGAAAAAGAGTTTGGCCCTCGAAAAGGAGGGAAGGAAGGTAACCTAGGTAACGGTGAGGGATGTTTGTTCGGGGGCGTCGAGCCTGAGCGCACAAGAAAAGGAGGTGAATGGAGGGAAGAGAAGAAAAGAGAGAGAGAGAGAGAGAGACCCAGTCACCTTGGATGAGTCATCCAACGTACCTCAGCACCTCACAGAGACAAGCACTTACAGTACAATACTGTCTCCCTCTCTCTCTTTCTCCAGTTAGTCAAGGGCACACACCCACACACACACACTGATACACAGCCAGTGTCAGTGCCCTGCAAAAGAAATGCAATGCCACACAGACACAAAAAACAAACTGAATACAAACGCTCTTTAATTTCGTTCCTCGTCCCTCAGAGTCTGTCTGCTTTGAAGGGCCGCCCTTGATGCCTTGCTGCAGGGTCTCGGTGAAACGTAGACTTCTGTCAGCACCTCGTCTGGACGGAAAGGAGTGAGGTCAAGGGCTAAAATAAGCCTAGAAATGAAGAGCGGAGAAATGGAAGTGGCTGAGGGCATGAACGCGATGATGCTCAAATAGAGCATGGGAGCGCTTGTTTCGATGCGGAGGGACAGCAGAGATTGGCTCCATGTCATGATAAGCAATTGTCCCTTGCTGGCGGCATCACAACTTCCTTGCCCCTCCTGTACATTAGAGGACGGTACGGGTTAAAGGTACTGTGTGTAGCACTTTTAAACATCAATATACTATTGCAAAATTAATAGTTACTTTGTATAATTACTGTAAACAAATGAGACCATGGTAGCTTCTATCAGCCCTTTTCGACTGTAAGAACCTACCCAGGTGTGCCGTGCCACGCTATTTCACGGGTTCTGAAAATGTTTCCATTAGCAATGACACAGGTTAAGGTAAGTTCCTGGAACCTGATTTTAGTCCCTGCTCGGGGGGTGATACTACCAGGAACTTGCAGGAATTTTCAGGAGGAGCTAGCAGGGCTGCTGGTGTTGATTGGTCAAGCGTTTGATCAAGCGTTGGCTGGACGATGCCTCTGTAACGTTGTGCTATGAGAAAGCTACAGCAGCCAGTGCCAAATAGAAACACTGCAAAAATAAACTGCAAAATGTAAATGCAATGCAAACTGTGCGCCTTATCGTGATTTGGAGAGAATAAAAGGAGCTACCTTGCTTTGTGCTCTGTTTAACAAACGGCATACCAGTAAGTCAACCAGAATGCTGACACTGTCGCGGGGAAGCAAGCAGGACGTGACGGGAAAACAGGCTTGTCACGGCAGCTACTGCAGCCGCACTGCCAGAGAGGAAGTTTTTCACAGGCAAACAGGGAGAAGCTGCCCCCCCTCGCCAGAAGATAAACGCTTGTGTGTAAAAGAAGCTGATATAATCTGTGAACAAACGGGTGGTTAAGATAAGTTCAATAGCTTGACACATTACAACTGTTCTGATTGAACTGATTGTTTTACTTAGCTTTCAATTAAAGTTTCACTATATTTATACTGTGTTTCATTTATAAATGAATTTAATGAAAATAAAATTTGACAGCATTTGTCAGAGCTGGGGTTCAAGTGCACAGCCAAACAGTGGAAACAATGAAGGAAGACTACAGAAAAATTAAAACTTTAATGGGGAACTTCCATCTCTTCACTGTTGGCTCTTCATACAATGGAAAAGGAAACTCCCTGAAATTCGCGTGTTCTCCCCAGGGTCCAGGTTACGGAAAGTTCTGGGTTCCTGGTGACAAAGGGCATTTTTACACCGTTGATATTAGTAGTAGTGCTAGTGTTTCTCATAACTGCATCACCTCATATGGAAATGTAATACATATATAAATAGAGGATTTCCATATATGGTATATATGTCCATATTAAATACTCAAAAGTGTACAAATGTTGCACAGCTTCATATGTGAACATATATGTCTAACATATATTACAAAGACATGCATCCTCTCCAGTTTTTGAGTCACTGGTCATCACTGTTATATACATGTGCTGGACAGGTATGGGTGCGCATATAGGACCATATAAGGGCAATATGTTGTTTTCATATATCCACATATATAAGTATATAACTACACATATACAGTATGTGCTACACCAATATCATCATATCCAGAGAGGGTATATATGCTTGGGTCATAAATCATAATATATTCAACCTATATGACAACATTTCTCTGGTACAGCCCTCCGACCTTCTTATCTGCAGTGGTCTCCTTTGTTTACCATTATTATACTAATGCCGCAAAATCAATCTGATGATTTATTGATGTTGAAATGCTGTAAGTAGCACCTTCAAGCTGTTTTCATGAACCTCTGATACCCTGCAAACGAGCATCAATGTTGCTCTGAATAAGCCAATACTTAACAGAATGTCTCATATTCCTGCTGACAGATGAAACACTGTGTGCCTGCGAAAAAGCATACGAAAAGATGTTCAGCCCCCACCCACACTCCACCCTCCTTTTTTGACTGTGCAATAGCAGGTTAACTCTAATTCAGGAGAGAGAAAGAATGCTCCCAATGGTTATAATACGAGCAAATACTGATTGCATGTTTTCTGTTGTATGAGACAGTTTGTGCAGATGATGGGAGCTAAAACTGAAAGTAGGAAAGAGGAGCAAACTTAATAAGGGTGTAAGCCAGGCATTTCTACCAGTTTTCTCATAATCAGAGTATGAGCTCAACCAATGTTAATTTAACTGGGTTTTGAAAGTTATATGCGCTGACCCACAACCAGGCTCCTCGACGAGCAGAAGTCTCCATGTTACGTCAGCATGGCCACTGGATGTCGAGTCCTTCCTATACCGTGGCTCACTAAACCAGACCTTGTTCTGAAATCCTCAGGGAAAGGAGACATCGAAGAAAAAGGGCCGTCTGTATTATTGTGCCGCATCAGCACAGGGGATAGATCACAAAGCAATAACAGGGCTCATTTCCCTCCTTCTGTCCCAGAGGAATGGTCTCCAGGGTCAGAGGGGTGTGTCGCCGTGGTTAAGCCCCAGCAGGAGGGGGCGTGTTGGGCCGTGACCTGCCCTGATGATGGGGCCCTGCTTCCAGAGCATCTGTCCCTCTCACACAGATAGGCAGACGGACACGTGCACAGGCAGAGTATGGTTACAAGGCAGAAACACTTGACACTGGCGACACTTGAGCTGAATGAGTCAAACACGTCACCGACAGCGTCACCGTCCTGACTGTGTGTCCCGCTAACAAGTTTACTCATGTTTCAGTCCTCGATCAGTCTAATGTGACATTTTGAGCAGTTTCCGCACAAGTATGCATCTGCGTTTACTACTGTTAGTGGAGTAGTACTACTAGTAGTTGTAAAAGTAGAAATACTAATAGTGATACTGGAAGTAGAAGTAGCGTCCTGGCTTTCAGTGGAGGATTTTGGTGTCCCATGATGGTCTAAATGCTGTTTTCAGAGGCGTTTCCACTCTGTCAAGAAGCTCGGGTGAACCACTGAGCATGTGGATTTTTACATTTTTTGCAGGCACAAATACACAAGTCTAATGTAAAGGCACTGAACCCTGGCTAAAAAAAAATTGTTTCAGACTTAAAAAACATATTGGCTAAACCCTAGATTAATCTCTCCCCATTATACACACATAAATATATGCTGATTAGAACATATTAAAACACTTCATGTTTTAATATGGCTAAGCTTTGAGTGCTTTAGTCATCTTATTTTTCCCCCCAAATTAGCAACCAACAAATGCTGTTTTAATACTACATTAAAGCATCATTTATTATGCTCATGAGTACAACTTTCATATTCTGTTCTGAAATCAAAGGTCATACTCTAAATGAGAGAGATATAAACACCATGAGTAAGAGTTATTCAATTCCGTTTCCTACCATTAATGACATTTCTTTGTAATGAATCAACCAAAGCAGAATATCGGTCCAACAAGAGGATTGTTTATTAACAAAAAATTATAATACAAACAAGTAACAAATAAAGACTGGACTAGTTTCTGACCGTGTGAAGTGGTCAGGCACAAATTTACCACCGAAATCGCGTTTGCATTCACTTATCATGGCCGTTAGAAACCTGAGCTTGATACAAAACGTTATGAATTGCGGTACAAACCTGCTATGTTGCACAATGATTAGCAGGCATTATAAAAGGTACGGTGTCAGAGTATAAACATATGTACAAGTGATGGGGTAAATGCAGAATCAGCAAGGCGTCTTGCAACTCTTGTACACGTTACACTGTACAGCTGCGAGTTGAAGAAACATTCTGCTGCTAAGTACTTCCAAAAATGACTTTGACACAGCCATTTAATACAAGTGTCACTCCTGACAACTTAATAACCCGCTGCAGAACATTTTCTTCCTTCCCCTCTAATATCATTAACTACCTGTGACGATGGAGAGCCAAAAGTGGTGTAAAAGCTTCCACTCCAAACCCAAACTGAGTACACTTCAGTCTGAACCACCTGAGCAACTTATATAATTAATAAGTGAACTAAAAAAAAAGGGGATTAGCTGAGTCAGGCTGCTGAGCTGAAATAAAAGCGTCTCCCTCAGGACATTGGTCAGCAGCAGCCACATCTTAACAAAAATGTAGGGGAAATAATGTCGTCTTATTCTGCTGGCAGCCACAGTGGATTCCGCTTGGTAAAACTGCATTCAGGCTTTCATGTCAGGGGTCAGAGGTTGGAGGTTAGGGGTCGTGGTACAGCAGGCACTAGGAGGGGGGGTCGTCTCCATGTATAGCCTTATACTTGGCCATCTCCTCTGGAAAGACTTTGCTAAGCTCGGAGATTAGAAGGCTCTTGAATTTCTGAAATACAAACGACATAGGGCAGTTGAGATTGGCTTATCACAACATTTTAATATGCTTTACAGGGAAAATAAGTCTAAAGTTATATTGTGTATGTCTATATCTAAAACCTTGCAACCCAAGGCCTCATCAGTGTTTGCCTTGTGTTGGTCAGCAACATCAAATGACAAAAGAAAGGCTGAACACATTTGAACAGAAAATAAAAAACGATTAAGCTATGAGGAGGAGACTGGTTCTAATGAGACATAAAAAGCCCCCACACAGTTTTGAAGAAAAATGTTTCCAAGAATACATCATTTATTATTAAACATGGTTAAAATATCAATGAGGCTGGTCCTCATGGTTTACGTGACTAACTTCATGGTTGAACTATGCTTATGAAAGCAGTGCAGAAGCAGTGAATATGCCTGGGAAGCATTTTAACTCTGACATAAGACTGTTGACTCGTGTCACAACTGCGGTGACACCACTGACCCTGATGTTCTCTCTTACCGTCATGGTATCAATCTTCCCTTTGACTTGCTCGTTTTTTGCCAAGGCTCTCTCCAAACACTCCTTGGTGTACAGCTGAGGGTTTCGGCCTTGGTCAATGTATCTACAAAACACAAGACACAGCCTTCAGTTGAGGGAGCTCTGGTGAAAATACCAGGCACAGACCAGCCGTGAGGAGTGTTGTTCTCGGCTATTTGGAGAGAAGGTCATGCCAGACTCCATTCAAAAACCTGTCGATGTAACGTCACTGTTTACAGGCAAAACTACATTGCCTGTAAAACATGACAACATCGTTCCCCCCTGAATTATTAGGAGCCAGGTTGGCAAACATAAAATCCATCAAGCTGCACTTATTTCAATTACATTACAGATATATTATGCTCTGTGTATATTTCTGTATCTCTGTAAAGCCCCTTGGTGTTGTGCTGCAAAAAAAAACACTGGTAACAAACCTGTTTTTTTTTTTTTTTAAGTGCTATATAAATAAATATTTCAGCTTCTATACTGGTTTCCCAGTCTTACGAATGGGATGAACACATTGTGACCCTTCCTTAGAGTTAAAAATGTACTAAAAGGATCTCCTTGATAAATCATATGTAAGCCGAATTTAAGTGTGGCTTCCAACAATTAAGAAAAGCCTCGAGTTGTGTTGTAAGATATGCACTGTTTGACCACAAGCAGTGCCAAATTAAATTGTCAGATTTCTGAAGGGAGTATGGCGCAGCTCTATCCGTACAAAACAGATACAACATGATGCTCATTTCTCTAGTAGTTACACAAGCAGTCAAGCAGTGACAACAGGCAACAGCGGAGATGAGAGGGAAGGGATGGCTAAAGGGTCTCAAATGGGCACTTTTTAATTTATAAAGCTGTAGACAGTCACGATGCAAGAGAATATTAAGGGTAGACTCACTCAAAGGCCTCCAGTGGCACATTGATCTCATGGAGCTGTTGACGACACTTCTCGATGTCTTGCAGACCAGAGATCATGAAATTTCTGAAATTCAGCGTCACAGGTTAGGATCTTGGTATTTTTAAATCGGGTTAATCGATTTTTTAAACGGTGACTAACGTTATAATCAGCTCAGTGGAGCATTACTCACAGTTTTTGGTTGAGTCCTGTTTGGCTGCTCGGCTGGAAGTCGCTGACGATGATTCCCAGCTGTCGAATGTTCTCGACAAACTTCTCCAGATGCTCCTCGAGGTTATCGAATTTTTCAGCCATTTTTTATTACCTGGTATCAAACCGCGTCCACGAAACACAAACAACTCAGTTTACAACAATTCTTTTGTCAAATCATCGCTGTTTACCGTCGGCTCCGCTCTACTACGACAGCCACAACACTGAACTGCTTTACGGCAATATAACAACCAATCGCGGTGGCTAATATTCAGCTTCCTCGGTAACAACCAATGACAGAGTGTCGTTTTCAAGTTCGGAATGCTGCAAAATGTCGTGCCGCCGATCGGCGAGCCAGCTTCTTTGTCACAACCATGTATCGTGTACCGTACACTATGTGAATATATGTCTTCAGATCAACTCAGTTCATTTTAGTACAGAAATTACAATACAGAATTTATCGGCATGACTGTGTTTCAGAGACAATATTGGCATAGAATTATCCAAATAATAGCCTATACAAAATGTAAATAAACCGTTATTCAAACCATGTTGAAATGAAAGTTTGAAAACGTATATAACAGTAGGCTACTAAGGTATCAATATACATAACAACAGACATTGCTTATAGAAATTATTCAAAAGCTAAGAAGCAGTTCTCCAGTACTATGACCATTATTCACTTGGTGTGTTAAAGCTGAACTCGCACAATATGGAATATTTGTCCATTTACACAGATTTTGTTAGACTGTGTGGGTCATTTCTGCTATTCAAACAAGTGTCTGGTGACAGCAAGAAACCATGCTATTTTTGTTTGACAAAAGTGTACTATAAGCAGCTCTATCAAGGCTGCACAACTAATGGCTGATGAACTTGTATGGAACAGAAAGAAAGATTTCCTCTCACATATACATATTATGCATATGGATAATGTTAACTAGCAGGGCAGTCAGAGTTTGCCCTCGGTTTATTTACCTTTTCGGCTGTGAAATACACAAATTTATAATTCCATAAATTAATTCTTTTAATGTACATTACAGTGTACAGTAGGCTATAGGGGTTACATGATAACATAGATCGATTGTAGAATTGATTGTGATTGTAGAATTTTATATAATTTGGATAAATTACAATGTTAGTTGTACTCTTTTGATTATAACCAACTGGAGATTGTTGTTTAACCGTTTGTGTTTTGTTTTGTTTTGTTTTATTTAATATTCCACTACATCACTGGGCGTAAGAGGAAAAGTAGCCTGGGCACGAGCCTGCTTGTATTTTCCTATTCACTTCTAAAATAAGGCTGAGGACTTTGTTTAGTACTACAACCTTTTAAGTAATAATCTGTAGGGCTTAATAAGTGTAATAATAGACTTGGGCTAAATGGGTGATTAAAAGGGAACGGGGTGAAGCCAAGTACTGGCCTTCAGAGTCCAGCCGACTTCAACTTGGCATTTTCCATCCTGTGCCTTGTCCTTTAACCCAACCATCGTTAGTCATCCAGGTAGGCAGTATGGTGTATCAAGCTAGACAGAATTAGCAGCAAGACCGGGAAACAAGCGAGTTAGCCTTCAAAATAAAAGTCAGAAAATATATGGTAATTTGCAGAGCTCTTACATTCATGTAAGAATGTGGGGAAGGTTAAATCCCTAGTTTACCCAACCTTTCTTATTTATAGAATAGAGCTTGCCAACCTTTTCTGACCCGACATAAATGTTCTTTGAAGGGGGAGTCATAGTAGCCTAAAGGCTATAGGCTACATTGAACTTTTCAACTGCTCATATTTTTGCCTCATATTTTTTACTTTTCATCTCCACTTAATATGTGCTTTAGACGTTGGATTTGTCAGATCTATCTATCTGCTTTATTATGATTATTATTATTAGTAGTAATAATAGTAGCAGCAGTCTATTATTTATTAATTAATTTGTTTGTTTTTTTGTTTGTTTGTTTTTATGTATCCCTTCATATTGGTACTGCACTTGTTAAGTCTAGTCCGAAAATAGGCATGAGTCTTTTATTCTGAAGTCGGCGGCAGTGCCAGCGCGCGCGCTCCACCGGTGAGCAGGATTACCGGGGGCTGGTTCGTCCTCGGCGACATTAAAGCTGGAGCTGCTGCAGCTGCACACACACATCAAAGGCTCTGCTCTCCTTCCTTTCCCTTCCTCTCTGCAGCTCAGACCGACGGCAGCTCTCTTGGATGGTGGAGCCGTTTCTGCTACCAGACACAGCGGGGTCGGTGTCCGGTCTGTCTAACAGGACATATAACGGAGATTCTCTGAATTTCGCTCGTCTACGGTAAGCATAGGCTAGGCAGGAATGAAATACGGCAGGCGATTTAACGTTATGTCTGTATGGACTCAGGCTCTCGCTAACACAGTCTATGATATTCCTATAATACTCCTGTGAGGTTTTGTGGTGTGTCTGTAGTAGCCTGCTCAAATAGTGAGTTTATAGGCTAGTTAGTGCTTCATGGTATTTTCTCTCGAATGACATTGCTGCCGATAATGATTTATATGTAGTGTATCTGTGGTCCTATAGGCAGTGGTCAATAGGCAGTTTATAGTTGCCTTGTAGCTAAATATATGGTATTTTTTAATCCATTTCATCTTATTCCTAAAGTACTCCTATAGAGACTTATAGGGACTGTAGTGTCTCTGGTAGAATATACCCAGTAATGAGGTTATAGCAGCCTTATGATGCTTTATGTCATTTTGCTTTACCTCCTATGGCATCTCTATGCCAGGCTATGCCGTATTCCAGTATGGATTGACCGTTTTTTTCCTGAGATATTTGTATCTTAGAATCCCTCTAAAATATAGCATTACTAATTTGTGTTATGGGCGACCGTGCCATTGAACAACTGCAGTCATGTTGGTCCACTTATATGGGTAAAATAGGCTGGATTACATCGATCTATTTTTGGCAAAATCATTTTATGT
>OMKZ01042815.1:0-12941 GCA_900302535.1 Neoniphon sammara
AAGTGACGTCACTGACTAGGATGCTTATGAAACTGTGTTTTTGTTCATTTTTTGGTTAGGGTTAGGGTTAGTTTACAGTTAGTTTACAACCATGAAAAACTGTGGATATATAATCAGGAGGGTTAAAAATAAAATACACAACTTTTAATTTCTATTACTAAACTCTGTAATACATGCTGAAGACTGACTGGGCCGTTGACAGGAGAGGAGAAAAGGGAACAGTGTCCAGTGGTAGGATTAACAGTTTGTATCTAATTTAATTTGGGGGAAGGGCCTTAATTCTTTAAAAATGAAGTAGTAAAAGATCCCGTCTTGAATGGAATTTTCGAACTGATTCCTTAATAGAATATTTTATTTCTTCCAGCTTGAGGGATAGCATTTGGTCATTTGAACTAGCTGAAAGTTTGAGAGGATGTGCTGATTTATGTCTCACAAAATCCTTCTCCAAGCAAGAAGAGTAGCAAAGACAAATGCATCTTTTATTTTACTTGTCATAAATATGGTATATCCTGCCCTGGAACTCCAAAAATTACCATTTCAGGTTGTACAGTATATTTGTGTGAAATCTATTATCTATTATTATATTATCTATTACAAGACCAGAACATGCAGTATGTATCAGGTCTGCTTTTTCTGTATGCCAGGAAAAGCAGTTTTTACCTGTTAAACAGAACAGTGCTGAATATTTTACAGTCATGGAAATTGGTTTCAGGAGCTCGGTCCTGAATAATGAACGTCTCAGCAGCAAACCGCCGTCTGACACTCTGCTTGTTTACAGGTTTGATTGGAGACGTTTCCCTTCCCTGTTTGTGCTGTTTCTGTGTTACGGATATGCTCTGCTCCATATATTGAATATTTGCCGTTGTCTGCTTCTCCGTTACATTAAAAATCCAGTCCAAGTGAAATCAGCATTTATATTGGCTCTGGTCTTCGGCGCTGTAACAGGTGATGATCCCGTCTCTGTAGCCTGCAGGTTTGCAGACAAATCTAATCATTTCTGCACAGATTGTTTTCCTACAAAACACACTGATAATAGTAATTATATCACCATCTTTCACAAACCCACCGGCCTTGTCACCTCATTCATAAATCTGAGCCTTGCTGAAAATGATTCATCTCAAAAACTGATGTGAGGACTTCCACCTGTCACATTCCCAGTGAATGAGAGCTTCAGAGAGCAGACTCACCTCCAAGTTGTGAGAAAACTCTTAGAAGTTGCATCCAAGTTGCTCAGTTGATCAATGATTTGTCTGCAGGACCTCCGACTGATAATGAGGCCACTGGAAGTTTCATTTTTCCACATTTTTCTTCTCCATTTTCCTCTTTTTCTCCAGTTATTACAGCTGCCTGGCTGCTAGTGGAGCCCGGCTTATTTCTAATTTCCTGACAAGTTGGTTTCACTATTGAAGACACATTAACAGTGGTGATTATTATCCAGGAGGCATTGTAAAGTTTGACTGCTCTTGGCAAGGCAGACGTTGGTTATTAAGGCTTTAGTGGAGCGTAAGATCTATCTTCCTCATGGCGGAACACCTCTGAACAACAGCCATCGTTGTCTTCATACAGTTTGTCTTCATCTGTTTCTGCTGGACAGAGAGAGAGAGAGAGAGAGAGAGAGAGAGAGAGAGAGAGAGAGGCCTACATGGAGGGAAACAAAATCATTTTCAACCTGCTTTACTCAGAAACATCACAGTATAAGTCCATATTGTAATTGAAACATCCAAAGTTAATTTATGTACTGGTTTATTTGTGAATCGCTGGTTACCCTGGGAATTTTATAAAGATATTTTGTGGCCAACTTTTAACTAAATTATGAATACCTTATGATAAATACTAAAAAGTGATCACATATATTGACAAGGAGCTTTTTTGATTCTGAGGTTTATATGATGAATCTGTATGTGCAGCTCTACAAATCATTTTTTCTCCAAACAGTGTGAGCGCTCACAAAAGTGTGAGCGCTATATGGCAAGCAGTCAACTCTCAGGCAGGCTAGATCAGAGCTTGGACTGCTGGTTCCTCTAGTTCCTCCAACTGGTGAGTAGATCCAGTGTCTGCAGGAAAAAAATAAATACATTCTGGGTTTGGCTCCAGTAAGAGCCGAGCAAGTGTGGTCAACCAAAAATATGTGGCCAAGACGGTTTCAGCTTCCAAGTCAAGTATACAACATTAACACACATTTATGGCCCATTAATTGCTACAGTTCTTCCCACATATTCCTCACATTTTCCCCATGTTAATTTATTTTAGTTTACAAATGCATAGAATGGTTTGGAGAATGAGAGTTTGTTATCAGTAAGTTGTATTGCAGCCTTTGGACAGTGGCTATAGCTGTTGTTCACCGCTGGAGGGCAGCGTTTCCCCTAACAGGAAGGAGAGAACGGCACACGTGACATATGACCGGAAGTAAATAAAGAGTGTTCCCGGTTCCCGCGCAGTTAAATTGACAGACACCGGAACAATCCCTGTAGCAACGTTACCAGATACACTATACTATACTATAATTTTAACACAATGGACCAGCTTTATTTGGATAATATCGACGAATTTGTCCACGACCACGACAAGATAGTAAGTGAACTATTAATTCGAGATGTCCTCTTGCCTTGTCCTTTGTAGTTGACGTTATTCCTTGTAATAACCAAGCTAGCCTTGGTGTTAGTAAGCTAGCTTCGGTGACTGCAGCTGTGCCCAGAATTAATTAATATAATATTATATGTTGGCAACTGTACGTTCCTGATAACTCTTGACACAATTTCCGAAAAATTTGGATTTTTTTGTGGTAATTTCGGCGTAAAGATGAATCGGAAAGCAGCGCTAAAATCAAATCAAACATCAGATTTCAGACAAGATTCGTACTGCTAGCTGCCGCCAACAGAGGTGTCAATATTATCTGAAGTAACGCTAACGTTATATTGTGGGAATAATCATTCCAAAAGGCGAAGCTTTGTTGAAATTTGTGCTACTTAATGTCTTTAGTATATGCCGAAATGAAGGTTGACTCCTAAGGATTCATTTGAGTTTTTAAGTCTTGGACTACGGGATACATAGCCTTTAAACTGACACAATATTAAAAATGAAACATTTTTTTAATGCGGTTTGGTCGCTAACTAGGTTGACAACATTCTGTGTCACGAGCAACTGCCATCAACGTAATTTGGGTTTCTTTAATGTAACGTTAGTTGTCTTTATTTTGATTTCACTCGTCGACAGGAACTCAAAACTTCAATTTCCTTTGTGTCTCGTTCGTCTAACACAAGTTTTTAACCATTTGTTGTCTTAATTTAACAGGTGACCTATAAATGGCTGAGTCTCACCCTTGGGGTCCATGTCAACGTGGCGAAACAGTGAGTGCTGTTTCTGTGACATAAAATATGGATGTGGAAACAAGCAAGATTTTATTTTCATAGCCAGCCATATAAAAATCTCCAGCTTGTCCACTATTTGGCTGCCTTGTTTATATTAACAAGAATCACTATCAACAGTAAATTTGCTTCTGAGACAGTCGTGCAGAAAGATAGTAGCACTATACATGATTAAACAGTATGGACCAACACACAATTCAGCATGGCATACACTGCAGCGATATTATATATAAATATTGTCACATTTTGTTCTGATGAACCATAACCTGTATTGGAGAATACAGAATGAAAATTGTTTATAAAGCAAAAATATTGATGATAGTGTGTGTCCTTGTTTCAGAATGCTGTACCATTATCTGGATCACAAGAGGAAAGAAAGCTCAGCTCAGCTCCATGCCACCTATCTGGTGTCTGGCAAGTTTGTCGAGAACGGCCAAACGGTAGGGAAGAAAGCACATCGACAAGACCCACTTTGGCACAGTTTTCATCCTTTTGTCCACGCTTTGACTGTTTTGATTTCAGCTGTGACTGTGTTTTGTGTCATGCTTCTTTTTCAGAGTCACAGAGTGTCAGTAGTCAGAGAGGACCAGCTGGAAGGTAGGTTAACAACATGCATGTTTTGTTTTTTTTTCCTGTTTGTTTCTATTACAGACTGCAGCACTTCAACACTGGTTACACCCTTACATATCATTGTAGAGGAAAACCAAAGTTGTCAGTAGCCACAAAAAAATCCACCATAAAATACTTTAACACGAAAAAAGCTATAGTGATATACTTGCATTTGCATTTGCATTTGCATTTGCACTGTTATCTGAGGTTTGTTGAAAGTCATTCTGGGAAATGAAGGAAATCACTAACTGAAATAGAAGTAGATGAGGCAGATTGAGGGAAATTGGGTACAACAAATATGGAAATTACAGCACTTCACCAAATGACTCCTGGAATGCACTGAACATCACCAGCTTTCCAAACATGTAAGAGTATTTGTAGGTGCATGAAGCTGTCAGGAATGCACAGCAGTTCAGCTTCTCCATTCAAATTGAGAAAAAAGCAAACAGCTTTTTTCCCAGCGGACGCATACTGTAACTGTTAAGCATTTTCTTTTGCAGATGTCAAGTCCAAGATGAGCCTGACAGTCAGTGTCCATGTGTACAGCGTCCAGAAAGCTGTACTGAAAGACAGCGGTCCTCTCTACAGCGTTGACTACGATGCTGTGAAAGACAATTTGAAGAACTGCAGCAGGTACGTTTAAGAGTGTGGAGTTGTTTAAAGATGTTCAAGGATGGCCCAGACATTAGAGAAGCAGGCTCGTGGCTGCAGGATTCAAATATCTAGACTGGGCTTCCTTCAACAACTACTGTCAGTGTGTGTTATTCAGGGTTTCCACGGTCCTGGAAAACCTGGAGAAGTCATGGAATTTTAAAATACCATTTTCCACCACCATACCATTTTTTAAATAAAATCATCAAAAGTTTTAGAAAAGTCATGGAATTTAATTTTGTTCTTTGTAATGAAATTAATTACAGTAATCTTCCATGGATAATCTTTCACGTAACATTTTGATGTGCAAGTCTGAATTTCTATAGTAATTTCAATTTATGCATTTTTCATTCAATTTCTTCATCTTCTATTCACGTACTCATAGGTTGTGAATGGTCATGGAAATGTTTATTATGGGTTCCTGAAAAGTCATGGAAAAGTTTTGTCTGTGAAAATGGGAACCCTGGTTATTGTGTGAATGTGAAGCAGGACATTACTGGAAAAGAGCATACATTCATAGTTAACTGAATAAAGGTTAAAACAGTAATATGCCTGCACATTCCAAAAGATGTGAACATCCTTTCATCTCAGATATTGTGATATTTGTTGTGATGAAAAATCCACAGCTATAGAGTAATGTGGCCACATTAAAACCCCAAACAATCTTCTGATTGGAGGATTGGTAATTCTTTTCTCCTCCTGTCGCTCTGTTTGCAGGTACAGCGCCATTCGCTGTGCCGGTGCTGTGCCCATGTCCTTAGCGGAGGTGCAGCAGGCCAGGGAAACGGTGCGGGCTCCAACGCCAGAGCCTCAAAATGCAAAGCCCGTCATGAACGGTCACGCCACTCTGGCTTCTAAACCTTCCACCAAACCACCAAAAGGCATCATGGGAATGTTTGCAAATAAGCCTGCCCCCAAGAACGAGGATGCTAGCAAAGACATAAAGGTGGAGCCGAAAGAGGACGCAGCTGTGGTACAGTTTTGTTGTTCTTTAGTGTAGTTAATAGAGATCAATATGCAGATTGGTAGAATTGTTGAGGTTATTTTTTATATTTTTATTGTAGGTTGATGCCCCTAAAACCAAACCAGCTGGAAAGACCAATCCCATGGCCAACTTCTTTGGGAATCAAGCAGCAAGTGAGTAACTTCAGAGTTACTCCAGCAGCCTAGTTTTTTACGCTTTATCAACATTTATGTTGGCCAGTGTACAATAACAAAAAAGTCTGTACATGTTAAAATTAAATATATATACATATATATATATATATACACACACACACACAATTTGAGTATTTTGTGCTACAAATTTGTGTTTTTATGTTTAAAACATATTGGCCAGTCATTGTCAGAAGTTTTTAGTCCTGATATCAACATCTGTATCTGCCACAAAAATCTAGTGTCTGTTGGGCCGTTGTTACAAGCATATACACTAATCAGACATAAACGTCAGTAAATGTCAGACAGCTGTGAAATGAATGTTGGGAGGGTTAGTATATTTACAACACGTGGGGAAAGTGAGTGGCACAATCCCTGCATAAGTTAAATGCTGCATAAAGATTAGTAACTTTGTGACCAAACGCTGTGCCTCACCTCACCAGAGAGACCAGAGAAAACTGTGAAGGAGGAGGAAGGAGCCCGGCCGTCTGCCTCAGCGGAGCCGAGACCTTCAAGTTCACGGCCTGAAGAAATACGAGAGGCTGCCGCAGCGGAGCAGCCGAGGGAGACCAAGAAAGAGGCCAGGAGGTGAGTGTGAGTGTGTGAGTGTTTTCCTGTGGGAAGGCTGTAACAAATGTCCCAGCGGTGTTTCACAAAGCAGGATTAGAAAACTAGCTAGATAACTGTGAAAAGGGGTGTTATTTCTTGGTGATAGTGATTTTAATCCGTAAAACAAACCTTGAATATTACGTCGGAAAATATTCAGACATACATGTTGATATTGTTAAGATATACATTTTTATTAATTTGAAGCTGAAGTTGGTTGAATGTCCCTTTAAACAGGTCAGTTACACCATAAAGTAGTAAGTCTGAAATTAACAAAGCACACAATGCCAGTAAACTTCTTATTAAAATAAAAGATAACATTTGAAAAGAGCTCGGTTCATCCCTGCTGACCACTTTCTCTGACTGTGAGCCAGTCAGACTGAAGCGTGACGATGGCTCTGTGTAATACAGCCTCCTGATTGGCTGCCTGTTAGGTTTATTTCCACAAAGCAGTAGCAGTTAAACTTCATATTTCTCTGCTGTCTAGTCAAAGTGTTGTGTGGGACGCCTCGAGATGCTCTCTTGTAATTTTAATACTGTTAAAGTAATTGTTGGGGGAGTGTTAAAGTGAATGTTAGAGGTTCACGTTTTTCATTTGGATGTTCAGGCTGCAGGACCACAGAGCAGCCGGCGGTGGCTGACAGGTCATGAACTCTTATGAGTGTGCTCTGAAAAATACAAAGTACACGGTCTGCCAAATTCAAATATGTATTAAAACATGATTAAATAAAACCCATTTTTCCCCCTTTAAGCAAAACCAAGCGGATAGAGAACTCTGACAGTGAGGAGGAGAAAATGGAGAAGAAGAAGAGACGCAGGATTAAGAAGCCGGAGCCAGACAGCAGCGATGATGAGGGTGAGTCGAGCTTTACATTTTAAGTGTTGAAGTATGATTGTGCAAACAGAATTAAACTATGTGGTCTGGAAATGTATGAACAGTGAAATGAATCAATACTCACATGACTTCCTGCTCATATTACTTCAGTTTGTGTAGCTGCCACCGCCCATAATTTTATGGCTGCTGTGAGGAATTTGCATCACAGCCTGGCGAAGTCATATTATCCAACCAAATTTGTCAAGTAATGAAGGCCTTGACAAATGTATGGAGATTTTAAAAGGGAAATTTGAAGGATGTGTGTAATAGAAAATATGGAAAACTGACATTTGTTCACTCCTGCAGTCATTCCAGATTCTCCACAGCAGCAGGAAGTGAGGGAGCCGTCGCCGTGTCCCGAAGCAGCGCAGAAGGAGTCTGTTTCACATGCACATGTAAATATTCAAATTCGGAACGTCAATATTCGGTAGAAATGACATTTGATATTATTTGTCCAAGGTCAGCATTTATTTGTCCAGAACAGAAGTAAGGCTTCAGGAAACTGGAGCAGGTATATGACACAGTAAAAACTTATAACTGAGATAACTGACAGTTTTGGGTTGGTCTACCGATGCAAAAACAGTGTAAATGCTACACTAAAGTGAAGCATTGCTTTACATCTGTGTATGGTAATATTGATCTAATTCCTGTAGGGTCAATGTATAGGAAATCTAAATTCCAGTCCTTTCTTTTTCATTAGACTTGAATGAAATGTTCTTTGTAAGCTGTATGTTTAATACGCAACTGAACATCCGTGTGTTATTTCTACAGCAGGAGCGCTCTGAACATAAGACGAGGAAGAGGAGGCGTGTCCTGAAATCTCATACCTTTGTGGATGAAGAAGGATGTATAGGTATGGTACCATTTAGAAGGGATGGGGGGAAGTATTGATTCAGAGATTAGGATTGTTTTTCTCACAATTATCAGTTCCCAGATGCCAATCTTATTTACATTTTGAACTAATCAGGTATAGTCATATAAGTTGTTTCAGTATGGAGCGTGGATCATCTTCCAAGTCTGTTGGGTCAATAAGCGCACAGACAGTTAACATAACTGAGGATACACAGACACTCACCACACACTGGACTGCGTGACGGTCGCCGCTGGTCAAAGTATCCAGATATCCCACACGAGAAAAACTGGTTTATAGGGAAGTTGACCCAACAGTCCCCGGGGTTGCACTTTTTCACTTAATGTCAAATAGAAATTTTACCAAAAACAAACTTGGGAGAACTTAATTTTCATAACAAAGTGACATAATGACAACCACAGGATAACCGTTACATACATAGAAGATAAAAACATGCAGCCAACAAATGAACGAATGTGATTCCCTCACTGGCCTCAGCGTAGGCCACAGGTCATCGTTGTGTTGTTGAATACTCAGTTTTAATTTCTAACCCCAGATGATTTCTCATCCACAGTGACAGAGAAAGGCTACGAGAGCGAATCGTACTCTGAGACAGAAGACGATGTTCAGGCCAGCAGAGCGCCTCCAAAAGATCCCGTCCCTGCAAAAATACCAGCAGGCAAGAAAGAGGACGAGAAGAAAAGTCAAAGGAAAACTGCTGCAAATGTAAACAAAGGAGCTAAACAGGCTTCGATTATGGGATTTTTCCAAAAGAAATGACAGTTTCCAGACAATCTTCATTAGCACTGAGGAATAACAAAATGCTTGAGACTTTATGTTATGGTCTTTTGGGTGAAGTGACCCTCAGCTGCCACACATCACACGGACATATACAAAATCTGAGTCCTGTAGCACCCTTACAAAAAATTTCAGTTTCAAGACATTTTACATTTCAAACACATCGTTAGCAGCATCACCTGTGTGAATACCTGTCCTACATAAGCGCTGCATTGAAAAGTACCGTGTGTTGTCTCAAATTACATACAAGGATGTGTTTAAAAAAATATATATATATGTGTATGTGGTGGAGGCTGCAAGTGTGTGGTGACATGAGAGCTGTGCAGTGTCTTGCCAGCAGCTCCTGGTAAGTGATTTTAAAAGCACTGTCAAACATTGGCATAGGTCAATCTACTTTACCTTTGGGATTTAATTGATAAAACAGCATGCTGATCACCTGGCTGTCATCTTCTCAGACATGTCGACCTAATGTTAGATGCCTGTGTTAAAGGTTTATTCTAGAGTCGAAAAGTTCCCAAGTGGAATTAAACCCATTTAACTGTGATTGTTTAATGTTTCACCCAAGCTGTCAGTGGGCATGAATCAGCATTTTTTAAAAGCTGAATTATTGTGTGATATGGTGTATGGCAGCATATCTGGTATTGGTCTCATGTCTTCACTGGATAATCAGCATGTCCTTTTAAACACCTGCTCTTCAGTTTATATTCATTAAAGTATTTTGTATAAACCCTTTTGTGTTCCTAAGGTAAATGTTAAAGCTATGCTAGACATTCTTAGCATTCTAACAATAATACCCTTTGGTGGATGCTTTTTGTCAGATGTTTCCTATGGTAACATGAGAGCTGAGATCTGACAAGTTCTCAGGCTATAAGATGAGCATAGTGGCCAGTCTGAAATCCCTACAAGAAATATGAATGGGTCGTGTGAGAAATGCTAACAAATCTTTCAAAACTTTTTTTTTCCATGAAATGCATAAACTAGCCCCCCTATTCCCCTTTGTGAGTTTTCCTGTTTCAGTGTCTTTACATCAGTTGTTTCCAGCAAATTTGGGAAAGATATGGGATTTTGAAGACAAAAAACAGTGTTCATAATGTTAATTATATCTATGGTGTGGTGTGTAATTCTCAGCAGCTCAGGCAAGCTATTTTGATTATTGCACGTTAGAGGTAAATTATGTCAAATACAGTAGGGCTGAAACGGGAGAAAGCAATGTTTACACATTTCAAACAAATTTCCGTGTGTCTATCAGCAACAAGCGACATATTTGTGCCTCTAAGATATAATTTGATTTTCAGGAATGTGACTGCTGGTGTCCCAGTAGAGCTTTAAGTCTCAACATGCCCCTGGAGGGAGACATAACAAACAGACTTTATAGTGTGTCAACACTGAGGGTGAGCAATGAATGCCAAACCAGGATATTTGTATTGGAAGGATACAAGGAATAAAGAGAGAGAGGGGTGAGTTCAGTCATGCAATTAACTATTTGAATTTAAAATTAAATTGCTTTGTGAAAATGAGGAACTGTTAACCCTTTAAAATGGATTAAAGAGTTTTGCATATTTTTTCGGTTTTGAAATTTAACCTGTTGACTGTTGATACAAAGAACGTTTACAGTAAAAAAATTGCCTCGGGTACCACATAACCGCAGCGGCGCGGGTTTGATTCCGGCCCGCGCCATTTGCTGCATGTCATCCCCTCTCTCTCCCCTGTCTTTCCTGTCTACCTCCACTGTTTCTATCAAATAAAGCAGAAATGCCCAAAAAATAATCTTTAAAAAAAAAAAAGAAAAAAAGATTGCCTGTCTGAGGGTCGCTTTTCAATCAATCGGAAACCCTCACGTTTCCGCAGCTGGGGAAGTCGCAGGCCACGTCGCCTTCGTCCCCCTAAGCGCAGACCTGGGAAAAAAACAAAAGAAGTCTCCTCTCTACTGTCAGAGCAAAAACTTCATAAGTGGCACGAGCTCTCTGCCACTGGTGCCCCCTCTGGCTTGGTGCATGTTAGGGGAATGCAAGCAGGGAGAGAGTGGGGTTTGATCTGAGGGTGTGGCACTGGAGCAAAGGTCATGAGGTCACTTGAGTTGAAAGGGTTTATCCTCTGAGGAGCATTAATTTAATCACAAAAATTCATGGCAGTCTGT
This sequence comes from Neoniphon sammara, assembly GCA_900302535.1. Lineage (NCBI taxonomy): Eukaryota > Metazoa > Chordata > Actinopteri > Holocentriformes > Holocentridae > Neoniphon > Neoniphon sammara. Next base: position 11,046 of record OMKZ01042815.1, read on the forward strand.
CCAATAACTGCCTCTCTTTCACACACCAACAAACAAGAAATTATATGAATTGTATAAAATAAAAAAAATTAAAAAGTAATGGTTGACACCCTTAAAGAAGGGAAAAATAAATATTGCACAACCTAAAAACCTGGTATACTGGATGTTCCCACTAAGAAATGTGTGTTAATTGTAAGTATGGATTTGCTCCGACTGCTCCTTGTCTGCCACCACAGATCCTCACTGTGAACGCAATACCTCAAAAAACATTTATTTGAGTCTTCAAATCTGCTGCATGCATTCATAAATGAAGAACCATCTTGGTTTTGGTGACCCCATGATCTGTTTTTCACAAATAGCATGTGTCTAGTTATCAACTTGACTTTTGACTACTGTCCTCTACAATAGTATTATGGAAAGTCTCATCTTGAATTGTTCACATATTGTCTTGCCACTGAATCCCTTCCTAGTGCTTTGTACCTTTAACTGAGACTTTGGCACAACTAAGTTAAACAACTAAGTTGCTTACACTATCTTTATGACACATTCACATCCAACATTTAAATACATCGCTACGAGAACTGCAAGAGAACAGTGACCTCTACGCTTAAGTCCCAATGAAGTGAACTCCCATTACTTTAATTTCCTGGACCTAAGCCTTGAACAGAAAACAACCACAAGTCCCAAATCAGAGGATGTGAGATCTGGAGCAGGTATAAAGGGTTAACATGGTAAGTAAAGAACCCTACGTGTAATTTATTATTTCACAGTTGAGACTGTTAGTCACTGACATTTTTCATTCATTCCCTTGTTATTACTTTGACCTCTTGTGCAATTTCATCAAATCTGCTTCAGTGCCTCTTGCAAGTGCGGCTTTCACATCTCTAATAAACTGTAATAAATCCATTTGTACAGACATTTAGATATCCCACTTCACTAAATGCATGGATGCTATGGACAGTGAAATTCTGCCATGCATTCAAACTTAAGATGGTGGCACAACATGCATCCTATCTGCTTTACTAAACTCTATTGGACTTTATCAGTTAATTCGTAGTGTCCTTTTTCTTATCCTGTCCATTTGTAGTTTTGCAACTTTCGTTATCTACATAATGTCTAGTTTCTTTATTTAAAGTTTTAAATGAAGTAGCATTAAAATGGTCTTGAAAAGTTTCTGTGGACACTGCATATACCCTGTTAATACATCAGAAGGCTGCTCGCTTATGAATAGGATCATATAACAGACCAATTTTGGATCATTGCTTCTTTCATGGCCCACAGATCATACAATCTGTAGAATATACATATAGAAAACATGGCTGAGGTAGAAGTAATGAATACTAACTTGAGGCTGTCACAATTTAAACAATTGAGGCGTAGATATATTTGAATGTATTTGAGCTGTCAACATTACAGAACTATTAGAGAGAGGAGCAGCTACAGTGGAGATTCTTCAATTGGAGATGAACAGGGAAAGAAGAAAGGCCCAGAGAAGAGCGGCAGAGAGGGGCCAGTGGGCGAATAAAACAGAGTATATTCTGGTTGTTGCAGGAAATGTGGTTGGTCTGGGCAATGTGTGGAGATTCCCATACCTCTGCTACAAGAACGGAGGAGGTGACTCATAAGAAAGTCAAGTGATGCTTGTTTTGTGTTTTGCTTTTTCTCTTAAAATAAGAAATATCTATTGGTGAGAGGTGAGTTAAAAGTGATCATGAAGTTTTCATTATCAGGGGCATGGGTGTGTGTTTTTCTATACTGTACCTAGGGGCCTTTCTGGTGCCATACTGTCTGTTAGCTGTGGTTGTGGGGATACCTGTGTTCCTGCTGGAGACTGTCATTGGTCAGTACACCCAGGAGGGAATGGTTACCTGTTGGAGGAAAATTTGCCCACTGCTACAAGGTAAATGGATGTGTGCT
>OMKZ01042827.1:3717-28182 GCA_900302535.1 Neoniphon sammara
GGGGGGTCCGGGCTCTCCGGGGTTTCCTGGCACTCCGGGCTCGCCATCAAATCCTGGTGGTCCAGGGGCTCCCTGCAGGTTTATGCATATAATAAATATTATTTATGACAAGCAGCATATTCCTCTGCATGTAATGATTCAATACATGAGTCAGTCTTTTCAAAAGTAAAGTCAAGAAAATGTCTGTGGATGAAATGAGATAAGAGATGAAATTCCTGGCAGCCATATTGGAGGAACTCAGCTCTAATGGCTAAGAACAGCTAATTACCCTCTAAATCCACCATATAGCCTGTCAAAAGTGGTGAATTTTTTTTTCTGAGCTGGTTTTGACTGGGAACTGATCAACTGATAAATGTATATAGATAAGATCAGCATGCTAACATTAGCTTGCTCAGCTGTCATTGACTTGTTGTAAATACATCTGATTTCCTTTTCTAATTTCCAATTTCTAACTCTGATTTCTTTAGCTAACATATCTAGAAGAGAACATTAATATTCATTGCTTTGCTAATTAGCCTGCTGGCCAGTTAGCTAGCTCAGTGGTTTTCAAAGTGGGGTCCAAAAACCCTCAGAGATCCTTGGGACAAGGTTTAAATTATACATAAATCTCCTCTAATCCACTTTGGATCTATGTGTCAGTGTTCAAGAATTACATCTAAACAATTTCATACTTAAGACAAACCAAAATATCTTTTAATATCCATTAGGAAAAATCTCTTCAAATGAATGTCTGCAGGTTAGCTAAACTAGCTAACAGTTTGTTCACATTAACTGAGCAGATTCTGTGTTTTTGGAATAGAGACTCAAGAAAAGACAGTTTCAGTAACCTACATTTTGAAACCAGTCTGCCTTATCACACTATTCATTTATGGCACTTATGGCTTGTGGCACTTATGAAGGCTTTGTTATTGTATTCAGCCAAGTTGCTAGGAGATTTGTGACGCAACTGCAAAGCCTGTCATTACAACAACAAAAGACTGAGGTGTTGGCTGGTGAAAGGACATGAAAAAAGGTCATGGAAGAAAAAGAACAATAAACACTATTGAAGATGGAGTGTCTGTAATGTTAATGATGATTAAAAAAAAACAATTCTCATGATGATGGCTATTGAAAGATCAACAGATGCAAGGTCAACAAATTTATGGTCTAATGCAAAGAACAAACATGCAGGATGAGCAAATCTAAATTACTGACTGTTGACATGATCAGATTTACAGCTCTACAGATTTACAGTTTCAATCAGAGAGGGAAATGCAGAAAAGCACACATAGGCAAGTCTGTGAGAGAACTTCTGAACATAGCTTTTTCCAGTGTAGAAAAAGAGCTGCTTTTATTATTTTAGGCCTCCATCACTAATCATCCAGACGTACCCGTCTGCCTTTGAAACCGCTTCGTCCAGTGTGTCCCTGAGATCCAGGAGGACCCTGGATTATAAACACAAATATTATCAATACATGTATAAAATGATGATGAATAAAAAAAACCAAATGTTTTCATTTTTTTACCAGAACCCACAAAGTCCAAATGATCCAAATATCCTGCATTACATTTCCAGCAAACAACCAGAACAGCTACACTCAGACCATCAGACATTATAATCCCAAAACATTATAATAAAATCATACTTAACCAAGAGTATTCAAAAATAGACCTATTATTGTTTCCTTGATATATGCATTTTTTTTATTATTTTTTACAAGGCCTTAAAGGAAAATAGGCCAAACTTTGTTGTCTTGAAAAGTGAAAAATTAATGAATGAATAAATAAATAAATAAATAAACCATTATTTTATGTGATTTTGTTGGCTTGCTTTTCTTTGCAAAACAGGAATACAAAATATTAGGTGTTGCATATAAGGTTTCCCTCACACACCAGCAGCACTCTGCAGGAATACTGGCCCAATACTGCACAATATGAATATAATTTAGGGCTGTTGTGGTTCAGTTTGTGTGGGAAAACAGTGTCTGAAACCAGCAGTTAACTCTGCCTGCACTCATGGAAAGTGGGTCAGAGTCCATCATGTTTGGGTGCCTTATACCAACATGTTTGATACTGACACAGGCAGTTTAGACCATCAGATAATCAGAGTAATGAATACCACCTAAACACAGGCACACAGGACATACTGCATTTACTGAATGTTTTTATTGTAGGCTGAATTTCTGTTAATTTATTATTGTTTTAAAGGCTGAGAGAACCAGGGCAAGAGATTTTGTGCTGCATTTCAATGTATTTGGTATTATTCGAATGCATATATATTGAAATAACTTGTTCATGTCAGATACACATAAACCGTCAGCAAAGCATTATGTAAAGACATAAGGTGCTCTGCCAGAAATATGGCACAGCATGAATGCTTATACAGAAAAAAAAATTAAAAATAAATAAATGAATAAATAAAAATAAATAAATAAATAAATAAAGTTATTGTGCTGCTAATAATAAATACAGATGTGGCATTTATGCGCCCTCTAGTGTCAACATGGATTTTTTTCCCCTCTTGGTTTCCCTGCAATCTATATATTATCCATCTAAATAAAGGCTATCATAAAAAAGACAAAGAGTGCAACAGGATCATTTATTTTGCAGACCTACCATGGGTCCTGGACGTCCAGGGAGTCCCACCACCTGGAAGGAAAACAGTGTTTAAACTTTGCAGTAACCCAGAATCATTTTGTCCATGGAAAATGAGAAAAGATTGAAGATAGCAATGTACTTTCTATCTTATTTGATGTTGAAACTGACAAGCCGGTGGGGAGATTTACTTTACTTACATATGGGATGTCGCCTGGCTCGCCCTTCTGTCCCTGAAAATCAGAAGAGCTGACATGAATATCATGAAAACAACAAATGACAGTGTTCATAATATCTGAAATGTTAATCCATGTCTTACCTTGAAGCCCATAATTTCTGAGGGAAAATAGAAAAAAAAGAACATATTACTGACAGTTGCATTTCAAATTCAAATGCACAGCTGTTTTATGCAAATGATACAGTTTGCTTAACATCCGATCCTTATCATTCTGCATTAAAAATATTAATTATGAGCAACTATTGACAAGCTGTTAATGTCATATATTAAAGCTCTGCATAAAGCACTTCTCCTCAATTTGGGCTTTAAAAAAAATGCATGTGTATTATCTATTATTTTTAGTTAAGAACAAATACCTGTAGTTTTTTCTTTATTTCATTTCCAAAACATTGTAAAACAATTTTGGGAGGAAGAAAATAGATTTTTATCTCTAAAATCTATCATTTTATCAACCAAGGACTTAATGTACCTTTCAGCCCTTACTTTCTTTTTTTTTTTAAATCATCTTTAAACATACAGAAGGAACTGCAGTTATAAGCTAATTCTTTGAATTCCTGTAATGTCTGTTGTCTAAATAGGGCAAAACTTGATTTTTTTTCCAAATAATTCCTCTTATAGACTGGGTGCAGCAGCAGTGTAGCAGCAGTAGAAGCAGACATGCAGCACAAGGCGGCACTTGCACAGAGGTTTCATCTCACCGATCATCCTGCTGGCGCTGGCAAAGCTGTCGCACACGGGGCAGCACTCTCCCTCGGGCGTCACCACCTTCTCGCAGTTGGCGATCGTCTCACACTGCACCTCGTCGCAGATGGTGACGCCGTTGTCGCAGACACACACGCGGCAAGGCTCCGGCTTCCAGATGTCGTTGTGCAGGTAGACCTCTCCGTCCACCGTGCAGGGGTCGCCTTTCTTCTCCTCATCAGCTGCAACTGAGGGCAGAAACAGAGTTGTGATATTTGAACAGAAGCCCCATTGAAATGTGTGTTGCACAAAATGTTTACATGTTTATCAAATGTTCTCAATAAAGTTAAGTAATAAAGTGATTCAACCTATATCCAGTTCATAAATCTTCTACATTGTCTGTTCTAAACACTCGGTGTCTGGTCGCTCTTTCCTGCTGCACAGGAAGTGATGCCTTTTTTTGGTGAATTTGGAATAAACAGAAGAAGAAGAACTGGGTAGTTAGCATGAGCAGCGATAGCCACCATGGCTGAGCATTCAAAGAAAAGAGAAACTCCATCAACAGTAAATCCAAGCCCCACCCACTCCGTTTGATTGACAGGTGATCTCTGGGATGTGCACACAGCGATGAGTCAGATTCTTTTGCTGATTTTAAAATATTTCTCTTTGTTTCATGAATCATTTGACTTGTTTTAACACATTTGCATGAAAGAAGTCACGAAACACTAAAGATTTCTGGATTTTTTTTCACCATTTACTAATTTTAGCAAATGTGTCATAGTAGCACAAATTGACTGTGATGTCGTCATATTACCAAAATTATCCAACAGACAGCACGATAATAGACCTCTTCCACAGCAGCCATTTTGACATGAAACAGTGGGTAAACACAGGTGTTACTAATCATATTAATCAAGGTTCTGTACCTAAATAGAACAGAACCTTTATTAATCTGATTTGTAACACCTGTGTTTCATGTCAAAATGGCTGCTGTGAACATAAAATTGAGGGTCAGCTATCCTGAAGACCACTTAGGCTCAACTGACAAAAAAAACACGAGATAAGTCTGTAATTTATCAATAAATCAGGCTGATTATGAGAACTATGTAGAGTCAACCATCAAATTTAGTGCTTAGTCCACTTTTTTTCTTGTCAGTTGAGTCTAAACAGTCCTCACTTCAATGCAGTTTTACTTAATGCATCTTTAAAATTAGAATTTAAAAGGCTTGCAGTCTAAAAACAATAAAAGATGTTAGAAGATTTCAGCTCAATGTCTTAAGTTGTCATTATGTCAACACTCAATACTGAATAAAATCAGTTATGGAAAAAAACAGCTTCTTATCTGGGTTACAAAGTACCAGTGGGTCACATGTCTGGGGAGGAACTTTTTGTTTACCGCTTGTTGAGTCTGAGCTGGGAGTTGGCGTTGTGGTTGCGGTTGCTGTTGGTGTCGATGCCGTGGCGGTGCACACGGGGCAGCACTCGCCCTCTGGGATCACAGTTTTCTGGCAGTTCCCGAGGTCTTCACACACCACGTACTCACACACCACGCTGCCCAGGTCACACACGCAGATCCGACATGGCTCTGGGTTCCACATTTCATTGTTGGCGTAGACTTTTCCATTTTCTGTGCAGGTTTCTTCATTGAGACAGAAACAGTAAATGAAATCAGTATCTGGGGTGTTTTTTGCATTAAACAGTGCAAGAAATCCATTTTGGGAAAATGTTGTGACCTGAAATTCATCCGTCAATGCTTTGAAAACACATATGGCTTTATAAAAATACTACAGCATACTCTAACATGCTTTACTTTCATGCCAGCAGTCATTCGGAAAGAGTAAAATCTCCATCTGAACAAGTCATTCAGTCTCATCTTCAGTGTTAAAATCTTGTTTTTCTTCAAACAAGGTCAAAAATCTGCCAGTGGGATGAGATAATCCCACTTGTTTCCAAAGCTAATCAACTTGTTTCCAGAACTTTCTTGATCCTAGTGGGCTGATCTGCCTTATCCTGCCTTGTTTCAACATATTTATACTTGAAAATTCCTGAAACAAGTGAAACTGCATTGGAAACAAATGGGATTCCTCATCCCACTGGCAGATTTTGTTTGTTTTATTTTACAACTGAACATGAGACTAAATGACCTGTTAAGATGGAGAATTTTTTGCATAGTAGGAGTATTTTTTTCAAATATTGCATACCTCATTCAGAAATAAAATCTTCATTTAAATTTTCATTTAAACAACATGAGCCTTTGGCCGGTGCTCAAACTGAAAGCAACTCAAACTAAATGCAAAGAGATATAAAAGTGGAAATCCACATCACCGTCAGCAGAAGTGTGTGGAACTGAACAAACAGAAGTGCAATGAACAACATGACGGCGGTATTTCACAAGGCAGAAGACACATGGTTGCAATTTCCAAGAGGAATACACGCACTTTTTGATAAATAAGATCCTTGTTCAACTTCCTGTTGTGTGACAGTTGTGTGGTGATTGGTAGCAGCTCCAACACTGAGTTTGCTATGGGTTTTTTCAAATGATGCAAGCTTTTTTGTTCCACTAGACCAGGGGTTCAAAAACCTTTTTTTGACCTGAAGAATCCCCCTCTGAGAGAAATTTTGTTTTCAGTAAGGAAATACCTGGGGACCCCCTGCAACCCTCTCATGGACCCCGGGTAGTCCATGGACCCCAGTTTGAGAACCACTGGTCTAGACAATCATCATGTGCACTATGCCATAAAATATTTGAAGTAAGGACTGCTTAGACTCAACTGACAAAAAACTTGTAATAGAATAATTTATCTGTGAGCCATGCTGACAATGAGAACTGTGTAGACTCAGCTGTAGAATGGTGTTGATTCCATGTTTTTTTAATCAGTTGAGTCTAAAGAGTCCCCATTGTCTGTTTGATGATGAGAACCATGGAGACCCAACCTTCACGTTTTGTAATTCTTTCATGTTTTTGTCAGCTGAATCTCATCATGGCTGCCTGACAATGAGAGCCGTGTAGACTCAACTGTCAAATTTAATCCTGACTCATGGTTTTTGAAACATGGTTTTTGTCAGTTGAGTCTCAACAGTCCTCATCATCAGTCCAACAACCAGTCTCAACCATCAAATTTCGTGCTGAGTCCACATTTTTTGTCAGCTGAGTCTAAATGGTCCCAATATATGAGAACCCTATAGACTCAACCATCAAATTCCGTGTTGATTTCACTTTTTTTTTGTTAGTTGAGTTTTAAAGGTCCTCATCATCGGTCAGATAATGAGAACCATATAGACTCAATGATAAAATTTTGTGGTTATTCCTTTTTTTGTCAGTTGAGTCTAAACGGTCCTCACCTCTCAGGAATTTTGCATAGTGCACCTTTAAATGTTAGCATGCACCATAGCAAACTGTGTAAAAATCCATCAGACACAATTTTGAAACTGGTACCAATCTTCCTGTTGCACAAGGCTTGGTTGACCAGTGATCTTATCTGACAAAAAGTCAGCGTATTCCTTCAGTAAATTGAAGTACAGTCACAGAAAAACAATCAAGTGGAGGATTGAGAGGAAGGTTTGGTGCCGGTGTGGCAGGGTGAAGCCTGAAGAGACGGGACTTCAGGCCGGGACGGAAGATGAAGAGCACCAGCAGTCCTGACTCAGCTGGGAGGACTGAGGAAAAGTCGCTGCAAAAAGTAAATTCAGAAGGGAAGAGAGTGACCAAGATGCATCCACAGAATATTTACTGAGACATTCTGCAGGTTGCAAACCGCCTCGGGACATTTCGGGTTACCAGTTTTGGTTTGTGTGCCGGGACGCTCTGCCTCAGCCAAGCACACGGGGCAGCACTCGCCCTTTGGGATCATAGAGGCCACGCAGTCAACTAGATCTTCACACATCACGTCCTCACACACCACCTCGCCCATGTCACACACACAGATTCGACACGGCTCTGGGCTCCATATCTCATTGTTGAAGTAGACTTTGCCGTCTTCTTTACAGGAATCTTCATGAAACACAACAGCAGCTGGTATCAATAACTGGGCTGATTCCCTTTCAGATGGTAAAATACATCATTATGGGCTTTACTGTCACAAATGGTAATTGTGGTTATTATGGCCAGTCAATGAGGGATACCTGCTGTAAATTTTTAATTTTCTTTTAAATATTTTCCTTCAGTCCCCATAAAATGATCTCCCATTACTTTTACTTCCTGGAAAAGTGTGTCTTTCCTGGTGACCTCATTCTGCACCTGTAGATAAAAGTTTCAAACAATAAAACCTCAAATTTTTGAGCAATCCTGCCCCTCCAATCAATTGCATCAAATAAAATGTGTTTCTCTCCCTAACTGATTTCCTACTGGCTTACGCTTTTGAAAATAATGAAAATAAGGAAATGCTGTTATTACAGTATTTCCTGTTAAAACAGGAAATACATCAAATCAAGAAAATAAGATGCTCTTTAGAGCTTATTTTTGCTATAAAACCTTTAATACAATTTTTATCTTTTATTTATTTATTTATTTATTTATTTATTTTGATCCCTGTAGTTAGTCTGTTTGTTCTTATGGTTGGATCTATTTATCTGACCTTTAATCTATCATTGTCACTGCCTTTTAAAAAAAAATATATATATATATTGTTTTACATCATTTATCTTTGTGTTTTACTGATTTGTCTTTTTACTTTTATAGTTATTGATTGTAAAGCACTTTGGTGGCTCTGTTCTGAGAAGTGCAACATAAATAAAATACTATTATATTTAAAGCTTACTAAGCCTCATTAATTCATATAATTGCATTTCTGAGCCTGCAGAGGAGCACATGCAGAGTAGCATGTAGCATGTAGTTGATTAATCCCATAATGATGTGAACTTACTGAAAGGGATCCTAAAGGTACTTCACAGTTTACTGCAGGTTTTTATCACAATGAACATTCATATATCATCTCATCACAATACACAGAAATGCAAGAGACAACAAGACAAGAAAATTACAATATGCAGTGTGTGTTGAAGTTCTGGAAATACAAAAGGGAGAGAGATAAAAACTAGGGAATCAGGTTTGAGGTTGGGCAGAATCGCAGCCTGAAGGTTTTGGTTTGGTTTGGTTTTGGTCCTGACCTGGAAGACTGTGAGCAGAAATGATGATGACGTCTTCACAATGATGGGAGAGCTTTGAAATCATTTCTGGTTTCAGTAAGATCATAATGAGAAAAGCTGCAGTTAGTGTGATCATGTTATTCATCCATGTGGTTTTGAGTTGCTGGTTCAGTTGATCTCCTGAAATGTAACCACAAAACCACAAGGGGGACCCAAGGTACAGATTTGGTTGTGGATATTGTTTTCTTATTGGTTTCGGCTGTAAATCAATAACAGAGCCGAACATAAACCTGTTACTGGGAACACAGGTTGATTTCCTCACCAATGATGATGTCATTTTACCACTGGCTTCAGAATATTACATCATGTTTATCATTCACATAATTTGCCATTTTTTATGTAAATTTATATTCAGTCTCAATGTTTTTTCTAATTCATAACGACCTTAATAACAGTTATATGAAACAATGCATGGATTCAGTTTGTTTTATGGAATGTGTGTGGCATCATGCTAAAATGTGTGAATGTGTGTCTGTGTGAAAGAAATCAAGAAAGAACAAGAGGAAGAGGGAGAGAAGGCACTTTCCACTGCTTCACACATGAATCAAAACTCTGCCTCATCCAAGTCGTACAATCCTGCAACGGGCAAAACCTGCATGAACTGTAAGTAAAATTCAGCACATCCCACCTTTGGCCAGCAGGCTGCAGCTATTACTGAGTCTTATAATAAAGGTCAGCAGGTCAGATTTCTTTATGCATGAAGACCTTCAGCAAAGTGGAGTGAGAGACTGACCTCCATGGACACAAAACATATGAATTGGTAATAGGGATTCTCACTTATTGATTCCCTTTATTGAAACCATACCAATCACAGGTTGGAGATATAGAGGGGATAAAGAGAAGCAGATGTGTTGGAGAAAGATTTTTAAGGTTTGAGACAAAGCAGGAAAGCGGGAAGACGTCTCTAATATGGATTATTAATTATGTTTCATGCAGACGGCACTGGGCAGAAAGTTGTGGCAGGATCTGATCCCAGACAGCAGGGAGACAGGGAACAAAACCTCTATCTCTGCACATATCAAAGCCAGTGACCTTAAAAAAAAAATAACAACACATTTATATCAACAACTAATGCGAGATGCACAAACCGAAAGAGAAACAGTCACATCTACGTAAAGCAAAAAGCCCACTTGTACCTCATCTTTACAATTATACAAGACTAAAATGACTTATAAGGGCTATTTTTATCCTATGCTCCAAGTCTGGCACGTAGCACTCCAAGTATAAAATCTAAATACCAGGAAATCTTATGAAATAAAATGTGACAGATGCACCAAGCAATTTTCTCATTACAACATCCAACACACAAGGTTAGAGTTGTTTTGACTGTGACAACCTCCAATTTCTGCCGCATCACTTTCTGTTCTCTGACAACAATAAACATTCAACCTCATAATTATAACCACAACTATCTCTTTTTCCAAACAATAAAAAGTACCTGAATAGGGAAAAAAATGTATTTTACTCATTGGTGTCTGAAAATAATATCCAGTTTTAAATTAACTCTGAGGTTGCGACCTGAAAGAGATCACAATTTTGGTGTGTGTGTTTCATATCTATCTTATTCAGTCAAGTTGAGTAACTGCTGCTGAAGTGCCCCTGAGCAAGGCATTTCACCCCCCATCTTGAGTAGCAGCCAATCAGTGGCAGACTGTGGTTGGACTTGGCAGCTCCTGGCTGCAAAATGTGTTGAAGTGTGTAATCATCTGTCGCTGAGAAACTTCACTCTCACGCTTTTTGCTGCAGATACACGGCTCAGATCGTCCGCATTCCTGCTTAAATGAGGCCTTAAAAAAGCGTGGGGCTTATATATGTCATTTCAACACATTATATCACATTGCAAAGAACACCTCCATGATTCATAAAAGTCATTCAGAAGTCTTTTAATCTCATGTTAAGTCCAAAAATATCTCTTTTTATTCCCAAAAATGTGTGAAAAAACTGCCAATGCAATGAGATGCCTTCACTGTCTCAACATTTTTGTAGGAAATGACAGTTGCAGTATCTCACAAAAGGAGACGATATGTGTGTGCGATATGTCATTTGACTTAAAATAATCCTTGAAAAAAGTTGATTTATATTGGAAATAAGTGGAATTATTTCGCCTAGAGAAAAATAAGATTTTAAGATTCCAGATTAAATAACTTTTTCTACCCCTGCTGGCCGAAGATGGGACCCCTCCCCTCCCTGCTCCTTAGATCCTTTGTTTCTTCAACTCTTCTTTTTCCTCCCACTGTCTTAACAACAGAAAAAAAGGGGGCTTAGGAAGAAAAAAAATACAAATTACCGAACTAGAGGGGAAAAAAAGAAAACCAGGCCACCTGCTAAGGGGTTTGTGAACATATTTGAATCTGGGCAATTTAGCGACATCCTAAGTACTAATTATGTGGTGGAGCCTCTCCCCGAGAGAGAGGCTCGCTTTCAAAAGCAGGAGTTATTTCAGGGGAAGCCACAGCGGCTGTATTATACGTTGGGCTTGGCGGGCGTTCGTGGGCTGGTTTTATTTGGGAGAGCGGTGCCACGCCCGGACGAGCCTGCAGCCATGAAGCAAACCTGAGGGCTCCACTGCGAAGGCTGCAGGGTGTGCACACTGTGTGAAAAAGCAGCCAGAACTGTCAAGAAATGAATCGGCTGTGGGTTTATTCAGCAGCCACAGGGGGCATATTTTTGTGGTGCAGCCTTCATTAGCAGATTTGGCTTTTATTCAGTTTTTGCCAGATTTCCAGCCCATTGCACCTGTGCAGTGGGCAGAAGACACTGCAGGTTCTAATTTTACTTAAATGCATAAAAAGTATGCAAATTTGCAGCTGAAAATTCTTGTTTATGTCTCACTGATCATACTTAAATTCTAAACTATGCACTAAAAATAGCAGAAGACAGTTTGCAATGTTAAGTTTTTGGTCCAAAATGGTGCTGTACACCTCCGTTTCAAGAAATAAACTTGTAACCTAAAATCTAAGGTCAGTTTATATTAAAAAGTTTGTATTTTTAGGTAAAGGTCTTCAGGTAGTTTATAAAATAGACCACAGTTGGTGTCTTTTTTTTCTGGAAGGAAACTCTTCTAGGTGACCACACCTTTGACACCTTTGATACTCGATCTGTATATATACATATACATATATATATATATATATATACACTGCCTGCTTCTTTTAAGAGGAATCTGGCTCTGAGGCTCCCTGACCTTGTGGTCTGCAAACCCCACATCTGCCTCAGCTCGACTTTATCATTAACCAAGACGCTACACACTCACACTGTGGGCTCACATGTCAAAAAAACCCTCTACCTTATTACATCACTCCATCCAGCATCAGCTCCTAAAATCAAAGCCACCTGCTATTTTAATCCTCAGAACTTAGTGACATCATCAGTGCTCATTATGTACTTATTAATCGCTTACTAATTGTGTATTTTTCTGGAAAACGGTGACAAATTCTGCCAGTGGAGAGAGGTGCGGTCTGTGTTGAAACATCATGAGTCACACACAAACAACAGCGCCATAAAATCTTCAGTAACCAGTAAACCTGGTAACAAGATGTTCGACAGCCAAATATCACAAACAGCCATTACTGACTATCCATTTCTTGGTTTTCTTCCCCACTACAGCTGACGTGCAAACTTGGCCCCAAAACACATATCTGAATTTGGTTTTGAATCTCCAAACTCCAATTCTGCTCAATTTCTCAGCTTTTGAGACAAGTCGACTGAAGATTAAACAATTATGACACGTTTCTACAACCCAGCCAATGACAGACAGAGTGCCAGATGATAAAAAAAAAAGATGAAAATGCGTTGTTGTCACCAGTGTATCGAGGCAGAAGCCTGATAACAGCATGGCTTTAAAGATTTAATTTGTTAATAGATGTCAAAACTCTTATTGTGAAAAGGACAGTAGTAGGAGCTGAATCAGCAACAACTGACTACCTGAATTTGTCTGTAACTGACAACTTTTTATGAATATCACCAGCTGGATGTGCTGTTTTGGTCATTATCATCTTGTTTTTTGTCAATCTGTTTTTATCCTTTTATTTTACAGCACTTTGGAATTTATTTTGCCATGAAAAGTGACAAGTATAGTGCAAAAGCGGTCATTGGAGTAATAATATCATGATGAGGTGGGGTCTTATGATCAGTATAAGGCTAAAAGTGCAGTTTTCAAGGCCCCGGGAGGCTGTAAAACTCTCTAAACAGCTTTCACATGAGTCCTCAGGTCATAAAAGCTGCTCTATACGCCCGTAAATGACCATGAGGACCTTCAACGCATCACCAAACGCAAAAATGAGAGTTACAGTTTCTTGCAGCAGCGTCAGTGAGCTGCAGAGCTTCAAACACGGGACAGGAGCTGCAGATTTGGAGGACGTCAGGGTGTAGCTCTGTGACATTTTAAACTAAACTTTCTTTTTTTTATTGCCAGAACCACAGCAGCTCCAGAGTTTGGGCTTGTGGTGATGCACATGTCTGCTTGAATCTCAGGAAAAGGCTTTTATTGACCAGAACTGGCCTGCAAAGAGTCCTGAGCTGCAAAAATCTCTATATTATCAAGTCATTTTGTTTCATATTCTGTTCAAATCTTGTTTTTCCTCAGACAAGGTCAAAAATCTGCCAGTGGGATGAGATAATCCCACTTGTTTCCAATGCTAATCAACTTGTTTCCGGATTTTTCTTGAATCAAGCGTCATTTTCTTGATCCTAGTGGGCTGATCTGCCTGATTCTGCCTTGTTTCAACAGATTTATACTTGTTCCCAGAAACGAGTAGGATTATCTCATTAGGATTATCTCATTCCACTAGTAGTTTTTTTTTTTTACCTTGCTTGAAGAAACAGAAGATTTAAACACTGAAGATGAGACTTAATGACTTAAATTGGAGATTTTTTACAGTGTAAAGTGGATCAAACTTTAGTCTCTGCACATCAAAGAGAGCGAAATACATCAAAAGTGGTTTTCTAACCTTTAAATTTACTTACTAATCCTGTGTGTTAGCTTTTTTTTTTTATATAAGTAAAGACTTAAATGCAAGCCTGCAAAAGCATAATAGCATCATAAGAACATCTCATGTACTCAACAAGTGAAACTGCATTGGAAACAAGTGGGATTATCTCATCCCACTGGCATTTTTTTTTACCTTGTTTTGAGAAAAACAAGACATTTTTTACAGTGAATATGAGACCAAATGACTTGTTAAGGTGGAGATTTTTTTTGCAGTGCACTCTGTCCTGTAAATAAAAGGTCACAGGTTAAATCCCTGCAGCAGCCATATGTCAGAACCTTTACCAAGACCTTGCAGCTCCCCCTGCTTAGTCATTGGATGGTGCCCTAAAAGAAAGTGTCAGCCCAAATGATGACTGTAGCTGTAGATATAAATGTTGGCAGAGAAAGTTGCCATGTATTCTCACACACTTTGCAGCTTTTCTCTCTTTTTCTCCCTAAATGCTAAGTGGAGATAAACTGGGTGGATAGGAGCAAGTGGGGCATATTTCATATCCAGCATCATCTCACTTGGGTGTGTCCTGTCTGCTCCTGGCCCGGAGTCCGACCAAAATTAGTGGCCTGCTTTTGTCCATCCCATCCACAAGGCCACATCATTATAGCCGTGGCAGTCAAAACCCCGTCATTCAGCCTCAACCTCGCACTGAAATAGCCCGGCCGGCCCCGAACACTCTGTGACTTTAGCACACACTGCAGCCTGTAGGGGGGGAATGTATTTTTGATCCAGGATCACATCTTCCAGTCTGGGACATTTTATTTTAGAAAATGTAATCTTGTATGTATGGGATCAGCCGCAAGTCGTCTTGAATGTATGTTTCTATTTCGGCGATATGCAGATATGCCAGCCTCCGTGTCAGGCAGCTTTCAAGGGATTTGGATGACAGTAATTTATTATCAGGTGAAAAAGAGTCAGGCCATGCAGCAAAAAATCTCCATCTGAGCAAGTCATTCAGTCTTGTCTTTACCTTGTTTTTCTTCAAACATGGTCAAAAATCTGACAGTGGGATGAGATAATCCCACTTGTTTCCAATGCTGATCAACTTGTTTCCAGAATTTTCTTGAATCAAGCGTCATTTTCTTGATCCTAGTGGGCTGATCTGCCTTATTCTGCCTTGTTTCAACATATTTATGCTGCAAAATCCTGAAACAAGTGAACCTGCATTGGAAACAAGTGGGATTATCTCAGCCCACTGGCAGATTTTGCACCTTGTTTGAAGAAAAAAACATTTTAACACCAAATTTGATACTAAATGACTTGTTAAGAGGGAGATTTTTTGCAGCGTGTCTTCCATAGAAAACGTCTTTGCAGCAATCTCCAGCTTTTCTAATTAACCCCTGAAAACTTTACAGCTTCCACCACATACTTTACATCTCAAGGAAACAAGAACACCCTCCAAATCATCAGTTACAACACATTCAGTGCCTTTAAAAAACTCTGTGAATGGGAAAAAATAGTGACACTTGAAGGCTTCTCCTCTGGTGCAGGATTTGGGTGTGATTTTAGCCTTTAGCTCCCAAAACCACAAGGCCGATGTGGTCCAGTTGCTGGGAGGCAGAGCAGCCCATTATAACTTAAATATACTAAAACACAGCACTGGAAACCTGCAAAGGAATGAGAACCTTCCTCAACCACATCCTATATTTTGACAAAGGCAAAATCATAAACTGGTGAGGAACAATAAAGCAGTGAAAACAAACTGTGCTGTAAAAATAGATACCTGTTTAAAACAAATCTGCTGAGAAAAAAAGGACCCAGGGAAAGATATAACATGCTTTGAATAATGGGAAAATGGTGGATACTGAGGAATACATATAGTTAGACATATTGCAAGTGGTCAAATTATTGAAAACAGACCCATTTGCCAAGTCATTTAGCCTGATATTAGGTGTTCAAATCTCGTTTTTCTTCAAACAAGGTCAAAAATCTGCCAGTGGGATGAGATAATCCCACTTGTTTCCAAAGCTAATTGACTTGTTTCCAGAATTTTCTTGAATCAAGCGTCATGTTCTTGATCCTAGTGGGCTGAGCTGCCTAATTCTGCCTTGTTTCAACATATTTATGCTTGTTCCCAGAGAAATTCCTGACACAAATGGGATTATTTCATCCCACTCTTTGAAGAAAAACAAGATTTGAACACCAAAGATGAGAGTAAATGACTTAAATTGGAGATTGTCGATCAAACGTTAGTCTCTGCACACCAAAGAGAGCAAAATACATCAAAAGTGAAGTTTCAAAAGTTTTTTTCTGACCTTTAAATTCACTTACTAATCCTGTGTGTTAGTTTTTTTGAGTACAGGCTTTAATGCAAGCCTGCAGAAGCATAGCAGCATCATAATAACACCTGATTGATTCAGCACATACATAATTACAAGGCCAACAAGCATTTCTGTTCCATCTTGGCACAAAATCCCTCAGAAAAACAAAGTATCTCCTGAGTCTACCTGTTATTCAAGGAGAAAAACCAATCATAAGTGACGATTATTCAGATCTGGGAGGTGATTTCCTTCTCACTCACCTGTCTTGTTATCTTGGCAGGTCACGGCGATCACCTGAGCCAAGGCGATGGCCAGGCAGACGGTAATCCTAGAGCGCACAGAGGGGCCCATGTCTGCAGACCAGACATGCAGCGTCCTCACACACACTCTCACACACACACACGCTCACACAGCCACTGGGACAGACGTGGACAAGGGAGCGAGCTCGCCCAACCCGGAGCTACAGCATCCAGATATAAAAATCCAAATATCCCTGAGTGGAACGGGCTCCTGGATGAGCGATTACACATATACTGCAACAAGCTCTCTCTCTCAACCCCCCCTCTTTCACTCCCTCCCTCCCTCTCTCTCTCTCTTTCTCTCTATGTCTCTCTCTCCTCCTCCTGTCTACTTTCTCCTCTCTCATCACTAAGCCTCCTTTTTTTTTTTCCTCGTGGCCAGCCTCCTCCTCAGACTCTGACAGCCGCCTCCTTGAAAGATGCAGCTAATTAAAGGCTGCATTAAATTTGTCCAGGCAGAAGACTGATGAAAGAGGATGGGCTGGGAGACTTGAGCGAACATACCTCATGTTGTTTAACAAAGACATTTAAAAGTCCAAGGATTTTTTTTCAGGATATTGTTTATGAGCTTGAAGAGCTGTTACTGCAGATGAACCCATCTGAGATTCTTGCAGCGTCATTATATCTCATCAAAACATAAAGAAGCAATATATTTTGTACTAATGTATAAATACAGGAGCGTAATGATTCCTACCCTAGAAGATTTTAAGGTATTTAAAACTAATTTCCAGTGTTATGACTCAGCTAGCTAGCAGAAATATGGTATGCTTACAAGTGTTGATGTGAATAGATGTCATTATACTGCGAAAACAAGTGAAAAAATCTGTTATTGGGATGAGATAATCCCGCTTGTTTCCAATGCAGTTTCACTTGTTTCAGGAATTTTTCTGGGAACAAGCATAAATATGTTGAAACAAATCAGAATAAGGCAGATCAGCCCACTAGGATCAAGAAAAATGACGCTTGATTCAAGAAAATTCTGGAAACAAGTTGATCAGCATTGGAAACAAGTGGGATTATCTCATCCCACTGACAGATTATTGAGCTTGTTTGAAGAAAAACAAGATTTGAACACTGAAGATGAGACTGAAAGACTTGTTAAGATTGAGTTTTCTTTCTTTCATGCTTTTTGGCAGTATATTAGATTTGATGTTATAGCCTACTTGCATGTTAGCTACATGCTAGCTAGCCAGATGCTAGCTAACCATTAATTCCACTGACATCAAATGACAAAGGTACCTATGCAACTCAGTTGTCGTATTAGCACAATTAATTATTATTAATTAGACATGACTAACCTACCTTATATAAAAACCATGTCTATATTTCTGTAAATATCACTTCTATATGTATAGAAATACAATCTGACATATTAAGAGCAAACTGTCCATCAAACAGAGAGGAGAAAAGTTATCAGCCCCACGTGATGGATTCATATGTTGGGATTTGTCTTTTGCTTCCCACTGGGTAATGGATTAGACCTTTGAATTCGACTGCCTGATGGTTTGAAAATGAATAGCTGCTCGACCTCAAACAGCAAAATGTTTCATGTTGCAACGATTCAAAACAGCCCAGATTAAATTAGCATTTTCTGTTTATTTTAATGCACGACTGAAATTCTACTTGACCTACATGTGTGCACTCCAGCTTGAACGGTTTTCCAGCGCAAAAATCTGGCAACACCCGTGTCAAAGCAGACGGTCGCTCCCTGAGGTGTTGTCCTGCAGGTAGAGAACAAAACTTCCCCAACAGTGATTCCTTTGCTGCAAAAATGTTCACCTCAACAAGTGATTACATCGTGTATTGAGTCCTCAAAGCTGATTGTTTTTACTTTCCTCCTAGTAATTTAAACTTTCTGCCAAATGATGAGATGATTTCCACTTGTTTCCTTTGCAAAACAGCTTGTTTCAGGAAGCCGTGATGCTGCTCGATAAACAGACTGGTTTCCCATTAAGGGGTCTGAGCAGAGCGGGGCCTCATGGGAACGAGGCTGCAGCAGATGGGAAGATAGTTTTCCTCCAACAGATGGGACTGGAGCTTCCGTACTTTACATTTTCATACAGCAGGGTGAACTGGTGGTCAGAGACAATCCTTTCATCGAGGGGTCGCCAGGGTCGACCACTGCAACCCGATGAGATTTCAACAAAACAAAAAGCATATGATGTGCTCTCGATTGCAGTCCTAGACCAGTTAAATGCTGAATAGCTCTGTTTTGTAGACACTATTACATTCTTTCTCTTACGGCTGTGCAACTTGAGTCTGCTTTCGAGTTCATGTCTCGGACTTTTCTTGGTTTCAGACCCTTTTTGATGTTGCACAGGTTTATACCTGTGCATATACATTAATTAGTCAACATCCTATGCGTTGATTTGTTGGACATTGAAGGCTTTTTAGCACAGAGCTCATGCAGATGGAAATACAGCTCTCTTGATCCTCGAGAACCTTTTAATCCATTATTTAACATTTGGAAAGACCTAGGAAAGACACAGTTAAAGACTTAGGAAGGACAGTTTATTGCCTTTTGGTCTGAAACAGATCTTCCTACATTGAGTCTCTGGCTTCACTTGAAATTGACTAGTGCTTGTCTTGGAGCTGACTTGGACTTGTTCAAATAATTAGTTTCTTTATCAGGGTGTCCACTGGTGGCTGAAGCAGTTCTTTGAAACCAGCATGGCTGAAAACGCCCGAAATTGGTGTAAGATGAAAGTCCAACCTCTCGCCTACTCGTGGCATTTACTTCCCGACTCCATATGTTCGATGACGTAGACTCAGATGTGATGCAGCCTCGGCTCCTTCAAAGAACTCCACCCTGCCTCACATGGCCAAAGCCAGACAGTCAGACCTGCTTCATGTAGACCTGCACTTATCAAATTAGGAAAATCAAGTCCAAAGAGTCCAAGTAAAAAATCTCCATCTTTACAAGTCATTTTGTCTCATATCAGTCTTAAATTCTTGCACGATTGAGTGTGAATAGCAGCAAAATGATTTTTTTAGTCCTCATGCCATGCTTCCAACAAATTACATGCCATTTCTTTGGCATGAAATGAAAATTACAGGGAGTGGAAGGCCCAGAAAGGTAATGTGGACTTAAGTTTCTCTGGTGAGGAAGCGTCCTACATGTGGTATTTAAGATGTTCAAACATGCAGGCTGTTCTTGATGGTAAAGCACAGACTAGACACCAGCGAAACCACAAGAGGGATCTGCCCATGATCGTGTGCAATGTACAGCACACTAGTCAAACATTTTCTTTTCTGGCTGCTTTTTTTGAGAGAGACAGTGGACAAAACTAAAAAAAGGGTCCAGTGAAAAACAGTAGAACCTACTCAACCCGCAGAGGGTTCCTTAAAAAGCATGATTCAGGACATTTTCCAGGTTCACTTGAGAAAAGTTCATGAACAAAGCAGATGCTCCATGTATCACAGTGTCAAAAAGGAAGAGGTAACAGTACACTATGAGCTGTTTTAGTCTGAATGTGGTTCTACTGTTTTGGACCAGAAATAGCCATGTTGTCTTATATGTTACTTATATAGTCATATATGAACCAAACATATATCCTCCCCACTCTGGATATGGTGACATACGTGTAGTCTATATATATCTGTATCTACACATACAACATTTTGTCCTTATATGTTTATATATGTGCACCTATACCTGCTCAAAATGCAGATACTCAAAATACTGGGGAGAACACATGTATTTGTTATGTGTTAGACATATAGTGTATGTTCATATATCAGAATGTGCCAAATTCAAATACATTTCATATACGTATGGAAATATTATATGCAATATATGGAAATCCCCTACATGTATATGGATATTACATTTCTGTATGAGCTGTCATTTAATATTTGAAGTGAGTGAGTGTGTATTGCTGTTGTTTGAGAAAATATTTCTAAATAAACATAAAAAAATAAATGAAACAGTTATCTTTTATGTTATTATTATATTATATTATTATATTATATATTATTACCATGATATTCTTCATTTTTTTCCCTTTGTGGTGGTGTTTCGTGCCCCATAAGCACTTCATGCATCTTAAACTTGTCATATAAACACATATAATCAATTGTCAAGCTTTCAAAAGTGCAAAATTCTCTAAATGCTCACAAGATAAAAGGTTGTGGCCACAGTTTGCCTTTTTCCACCTCGCTCGCCATGTGACAGGAAGGAGCAGTATCTATCAGGTTCACGCGCACCTTGTCCCATATTCCCTTACACAGCATCTGCATTATTTAACAGACATGAATCCAAAAGAACACCCCTGGAGCACACCTGTTCAAAAGCTCCGAGCTCAAATTAGACCTGGAAGAAGTACTGTGACATTGTAGTCATGTTTTGAGAAGGATTTCTGTGTAAAGACTGCACTTCCCAGCAAGTTTAAACCTCATGCATCACTTGAAATGTTCGCCGCTGCCACTAAGAACTTTGTGAAGCAGGTTGGAGACACGGGGAGGCTGATTCCCGTCCCGAGCCTGAGCGAGGCCGACCGCTACCAGCCGCTCAGCCTGGTGACCAGGAGGAGGAAGAGGCACTTCTGGAAGAAGACCAAGTATGCCTCCACAGCTTTCTCTCTGAAGGACATTCTGGTCGGGGAGAAGGAGATCACCGCAGGTACAGTGATGAAAATCATGGAGTTCATGTTTTGTGGGTCAACTTGAAATTGTGGTCCCAAATTGGTTATTTATGTACTGAAATGGTATAATCTGTCTGAAGTCAGATTTTTTGATAATGTTCATTTAAGTGGGCAAAATGCGAATGAAAAGGTGTCGTTTTGTTAATACTCCATAAAGGCAGTAATCTAAAGTTTCCCTGCTAGGTAAACACAGGTGTTACTAACCACATTAATTAAGGTTCTGTACCTAAATAGACCAGAACCCTTAATTAACTTGATTAGTAACACCTGTGTTTATCTAATATTTCATCTCAAAATGGCAGCTATGAAAAAAGTCTATAGGTGTGGTGGGTCCCTGCAATTAAGAGCTAATAACCCTAAGTATTTAATGAAAGAACTGCATGAAAACAATCAGATTTAAACAAGTTGCACTAAATATTGGCTACTGGTCAGTTCAGTCATAAAATGTAGGCTTTGGAAAAACAGACTTTTCAAACTGCTATTGTAAACCTGGGGACTGATCCTGTGTTTAAAGAAAATAAGCTTCATTGATCCCCAGGTAATTTTTCCCCAGCATAACGTCACCTGAACATCTTCTCTAAACCAGGAGTGTCCTCTTATCAACTGCTGAACTATGAGGACAAATCTGACGTGGCCCTTAATGGGAAATTAGGAAATCACCTCATCAACGATGTGGGATTCAACATCAGCGGGTCGGACTCCGTGGCTGTTAAAGCCTCCTTCGGCATCGTGACCAAACACGAGCTGGAGGTGCCCACCTTGCTGCGGGAGCTCAACTCCAGGTATCACAATATACACAGTCTGGCTTAAAAACAGGCTTTGTTTGCTTTATATAGCTGTTATTGTGCTTTCTTTTTTGGATAAGTCAGGTGAGGTTAATTCAAGTTTATCTTTAGGAAGGAGTGAGAGAATTGGTTTAGTAGCATGCACATGGAGAGAAAAATATAGTAATAATATAAAAACATGGTGTACAAATAACATTTCTTTACAAATACATAATTAAAGCTGCCACCAGCAGAATTTGAAATTTGATGACTTTGGTGACCCCTAGAGTCTATTAGTGGTAGTGTTTATTGTCGCAGATGGAGCATTTTTTATTCCCCACATAAACTACTGCTAACCCGAAAAGTCTTTTGAACATCATAATATATTGTTTGTAATGTTGCCAATTGGTTTCTACTTTAATTGTACCATTATATAGTTTGTTACAGTGGGAATTAGCAGATTTGTAGGGCATTTATCTAAAATCTTAAAGCTAACTTGTGCACAAAATGCAATTGGATTCTGTCTATTGAGACTACTGCTGTTGGAGAAACTGTTTTCTTTGCCTCTTCTACAATGAATTTCTCCTTGTATCCTTGTATATGTACTCAACATTGGTTCAAAATGATGACTATAAAAAAAGAATCCGTGGCTCTAGATAGAAAATGTTAGCTACTGTAGCGCTTTGCTAACACTAGCAAACCATATGCTCCTCTTCTTGTTTTGGTTGAGGCTGTATTTTTGTATTTTTGTGCTGCACAATTCACAGGAAATCTAAAATAAACACAGATAGAACAACACCTGGAGTATGCCAAACCATTTTTCTTGGCCGTGGTCTCATTTTACTTCTATAACTATTATGCTATGCTATGGTAATCATTTTATATGATGTAGCTTCAGTGCAAAAGAGCTGCCAAAATGTGTACATTGGGTGAGTTTTACTCATTTATCTGCTTGATTTAAGTTCCCATCTGCTGGATATAAAAGAAGCCAGCTCTGCCAAGCATATAGGCTATAAGGCTGCTAGCTCTCAGCACTTAAGGCTGATTAGATTTTCAGTCTTGGATGAATGTTTTATTAATGATCAAGAAAAATGATCTATTTTTTGATCAATTATTTATTTCATTGTTGAGCAGGGAGAAAAGTTCACCTGGCTACATGAGGAGGTTATTTTTAAATTTATTATATATCCACTTAGGGAAAAAAACATGGTGATCAAGCTAGAAACTTTTTCCTAATTACCCATCGTAATAAGTAGAGCACTGACCTTTGACCTCCCTGTGAAAGAGGGAATCTGAGAAGTGGGTTTCCCTATGAGAATGAATAAATTATCACATTATTAGGCACACATACTACTTAACCTCAATGCAAGGGGGCAGTGCAAGACAAACAAATAGGCTGAGGATGTTTTATAACTTAGTTATGCATGCGTAAAAGAGAAAAAAATGAAGCAAAGCAAAATAAATATACAATACCACATAGTGTTTTAGAGTGGACTTTAATAGTCAGTAGTTGGAGCTCTGAAAGGCGGGCAGTGTTTGATTGCAGGAGGTTGTCTTCCTGTGTTCAGGAAAGTGGACCTGGACCACTGCCTGATTCGTCAGTCCAGGGAGAATGGGCGGAGCGTCCTCTGCGTCGTCATGGAGAGCATCCGCACCACGCGCCAGTGCTCTCTGACGGTCCACGCCGGGATGAGAGGGACCACCATGAGGGTATGAACACACACAAAACCAGCTTTTCGCCCGATTGCAATCACTCTAAAAACCCATCTCTCCTTTATTTTTTCTCTCTGTCTTTCTCTGTCTCTCTTTCTGCCCTTTTCTCTCTTTCTATATCTTTTTTGCTTCCTCTTTCTTCTACTCCACCACTGACACCTGAATCTGCTGATGACTTTTGGTTCTCACAGTTTCAGATCGACGACGGTAGAAACCCCAAAGGTCGAGACAAAGCCATCGTCATCCCAGCTCACACCACCATCGCCTTCAGCATCTGTGAGCTGTTTGTTCGACTGGACGGACGACTCGGTAGGAAACTCTGCTGTTTTATCAAAAAACATATGACTGAATGCCATTAACCCCAATGCTTTCTCCATTACTCATCTACCCACACATATTAATATACATAGCAAACACACACAAACACACAACACATCCATGTGTTCCTATATTTAAATGTGTTTTATCACCCACAACATAGGATGGGACAACATGCTTATCTTACTATGTAATTCAATACATCTCATGTGCTTCATGATCAGAATAAAGCTTGTGAAATTATGATCCACGAGTCTTCTCATTTGTGATTACTACAGCGGAATAAAAATTTGCTAATAATGCGATACATTTTTCTGCTACTGGAAAACAAACTAGTGAAAGAAAGAAAGAGAAAGGAAGGAAGGAAGAAAGAAAGAAAACTTAAGTGGCAGAGAAAGACTCAACTAAATTGGATGTCAGGAAGTGGAATTAGTAATACAGATGCACTGATACAGTGGTGTAAACCCTCGAATACTTTCTTCTTCTGTGCCAGATATCTGCGTAGCCCCGGAGTCGTGTGGGGGGTTTGAGAAGGAGCAGATCAGGGAACAACTTGGAGGTTTCATCGGTCGGTTCTCCATGGGTCGACTTCGTAGGTTCCTGTCTGGGATCGTCTACGGAAACCCCTTCAGGGCAGGTACGGTACAGAAAAACCTGACTACACAGAAGTTTTTTGGGTGAAGTATTCCTTTAATCACATATTATCACTTTTTCCCAAATGGTGGGCATTTCTCCTCATCCAACTCCCGACCAGACGACAGGACATTCGAGGAGCTCACCCACTCGGACACCTACATGGACGATGTGATGACCGACTACTACGAGAAAGCCGCCAGCATGACGGATG
>OMKZ01042831.1:0-22823 GCA_900302535.1 Neoniphon sammara
GGGCCACGCGGCGGATGTCGAGGGTGCTGACGCCGCGGTGAATATCCGAAAGCCATGGGCCGAGCGCAGGACCGGACTGGAGGGAGGTCATGACAGGGACGGAGGAAACCGCTGGGGCTGAAGCTGCAGACACAGGAGAGACGGGCACAGAGATTTCAGATGTGACCTGACTTGTGAAGAGGAAACTGAGCTGCATGCAGAGCAGGGCCAGGAAACAAGAAGATACAAGACGGTCATGAGACCTTCAGTATCCTCAGATGACTTTTGTCATTAGTAGAAAGCCAAGTTTGTAATCCACATGTGTGCAACTGCACAGAATCTGGTTCTCTTTCATTTAAATCACAAGACACAGTGCGACAGGAACAAAGAATAAAAATCGGACATAATTGGAAGAACACAAATTACAAAAAGCAGGTGGGGGGGAAGTCAAAGAATGTGCAATCATGAAACCTTTTTTTTTTAACTCAAATGACATCAAAACAGAATTCAGTCCCTATCAAATTACAATATGAGACCCAAAACCCAAAACACATGCAAACCAGATCTGTAATCAGATATGGACAGAGAAGGCTACAGGATGAGAAAATCCAGCTATACAGTGAATCAAGGTGTACTCACAGCCAGGGGGCGGGGCCTGGGTTTGGAAAAAGCCCTGAGGGCCGAGGGATTGGCTGAAAATCTGCGGGAAAGGCGGAGTCAGCTTACTGGGGGTCGACACCAGCTGCAAAGCCCTGTGTGGCAGTGATGGAGAGAGCAGAGTCCAGTTAAAATGAATCGTTTAATCCTCTCGCAAACCTGTTTGGACATTATCAGCATGTGTTAGAAAGCCTGTGTGTGTGTGTGTGTGTTTCTGTGTGTGGAGACTCACAGAGGAGTTGTGGGATAGAAAGATCTGATGTAGGATGCCAGGACGTCTTCCCCGCTGTGAAGGCTGTGCAGGGGAGTGGGTGGCTGAGTTCCTGGAGCCAGAGAGCTGGTGGCAACAACAACAGAGTTTTAGTGAGGTATTAAAAAGAGATTTCACATTTTATTGTATTAGCATTTGCAGGGCAGTGTGGTCTAATCCTTCAGGTCCATTTGTGTTGCCATTATAAGCTTGGCTGGGGCTTGATGTGACTGCTTACTCTGTGAAATAGTCATTGCAACACCAGCATCTATTAGAATAATGCAGGACAAAATAAAAAAAAATATTTAGAATTGGTCAATGTTATCCATGTCATTAATTTTGGCAAGTTTACTCACTATTATAAATTAAAATATATGTATTAAAATAGTTTATTAAAATCACTGTGCTCATCCTTGCTGTTTTTGGAGTATCGAGACCAGTTCAACATCTCCAGAAGAAAAGAATGGTCCACACTCAAGAAAAAAAACAGTTTCCCAAACTTTTCTGTTCACATTATACCATTTTCTTCTCTTTAAAGAAATAAATGGAGCAGGGACATGCACAAAGGTCCCTTAGACAGTGACACACACAGTGGCATCAATATTTGGAAACTCATTTTCTTGCTGAGTGCACACAATTCTTTTGTACTGCATTAAAATAAACACGTGTACATATCTGTCAAAGAAAGCATATTACAGTCAATTTATTCTAAAAGTCTAACCTGACCAGTCTCTGGCCCTCGAAGCCTTTGAGGGTCACCAACTGGCCGTAGCACCGACCGTCACCGAGTTCGGGGCACGCCGATAGAGGTTTCCACGGTAACACATCTGTACAAACACTCAGGGCGTCAGGGAGAGAGCTGCCATGCATCATGGGGAAGGGAACGGCACCGTAAGCAGCCACCACCTGGAATTCAAATCAGCAGACAGGAAACTCAAACAACAGGCTTATTGTTCCTTCGCTGTTCCCCCAGCATGGTCTGTTCCTTCTGCACTGGTTTTGTTGGAGACAGGACATGGTGAAGCTTATTTAGTGTCCTTTGTTATGATTTGCTGAACCCACTGAAGTATGGTGTGTTTAGTGGTGTTTTGGCTAATGCATGTTAGATTTATTGTAAATAAAACCTGCCAACTGGGGAAAAACATTGCTCAGCTTTCTACTGGTAATTACAGGTAGGACATGATCGTTTTTTTATTTTTTTCCCCCCACAAATTGCAAACGCGTTAACAGTCGGCAAACACTGCAGCAAATGCACCAATACTGGCAGTCAAGGATAATGAAAATCAAAATTATCAGTTGTTCAGAGTAACATAATCACTTACTTGTGGAAAGCAAGCAAAGTCTGTTCATTTGTGGTTAATTTAAATTCAAAAATAATTCTATTTTGGACGCCTGCGCTCCAGTTAAACATACAATTGCTCCGCAGCTGCAGCAGCGAGATGTCTTGCCATTCTTCTTCAGATGTGTTAATGCGGCATAAGTTCACCACATGGGCATGAACTATAGGGCCGATATGACAGCATGAAGTCACCTTTCTCCCTGATATAGCCAGTGCGTCTGCCACCTGCCGCATGGGGACGCTGTTGTGCCTCAGCCTGTAAGGCACAGTGAGAGCGTCCAGGGCCAAAGCCAGGACTGAGCTGGAGTGGTACCACAGTGAGGGCTGGCACAGGGGAAACATGCAGAGAAGGACAGAAAAACAGGCATCAATGGTGAGAGAAATGAGATAAACCACATTTTACAGATACAAGAAAATACACTCAGTTTAAAATGTTCTAAAAAGTACAAAAAAATCATTGTTTTAATCAAGTAAATGAGTTGAAATGACACTTAACACAAAATAAGCAGATAGCAGAAGTGAGACTCACATCATAAGTCAGGTAGGGGAAGGTTGTGTGAGAGGTGGGTCGTCTGCCCAGCCCGCCTCGCAGGGTCAAAGGGCAGAAGAAGGAGCTGTGATTGGCTAAGTGGACCGTCCCTAGTGCGTAGTTCACCAGGTGGTAGATGTCCATCATTGGAGTCTGATTCAACACAAACAAATTCAATCAGCACACCAGCCAGTTCGTCTTTTACATAACTGTGCCTCTAAAGCAATTCTGTCACTCACTGAATTTGGGTGACTGACAGGCGCCAGCCCCCAGGTTAGGATGCCCCTCCCGCTGTAAGAGTCTTCCAGCATCTCGGTGACCTTTGACCCCAGGCCTGAGAAGCCGTCAGCCAGGTCACACAGGACATGGAATCCCTGGGAGGAAAGCAGGAGGAGGAGGGAAAGAAAAAATGAAAGGCAGGAAAGGAAAGAAAGGAAGAAATGTGCATCAGTAAATACATTCCAGAGCTGAAATATTAGTTGATTAATCGATTAATTGACTAACAGAAAAGCAATTCGTTATAGTTTCGATAAGTAATCTTTTTTTTTTCTTTTGGGAAGCTGGTCTCATCTAGGAAAATACATTTAAAACATCACTTTGGGCTCTGCTGACTTCTCATGAGCATTTGTGGGGGTTTTTTTGTATTTTTTTGACACTTGAATTGATCAAAAACATAATCAACAATGAAAATAATCATTAGTTGCAGCCCTAACACATTCAAAATTGAAAAAAGAACAAAATAGAAATGGAAAATCATCATCTTAAGCATTGAGCAACAGCAGTCTGCACTGCGTCACGGACTCTGGCTTATGTATTCGTACAGGGACCAACAAAAAACCCTGGAATGTGCTGTATCATCTTTTACGTAGGTAACGCTCCCCTGAGAGATTACAGCACAGCAAAGTGTTTAAATTTAAAGACAAACACAGTGATGAGAGGAGCGGAGCGGAGGTACCTGCAGGTAATCACACTCCTCCACGAAGAAGTGCAGTTTGTCCTCCAGCTCCTCCAGCACCGAGCCCTGCAGGAGAGCCTCTCCCTGCCCGAACGCCTCCAGACGATGAGCCTCCCTGGATACACATACATACACACACATACACACACAGAGGCGTTGTTGAGACTTTGACTAGAACATGTGGTTACTATAAACAATATACACAAACTATGATTCAGTGTTTATGTGACGGGGTTTGTTCAAAAATTAAACGCATACAAGTCAAGTCTATGAACATCATTACTTTGTGAGCAAATGTCGATGACTCATATTAGTGATAACATGCTTTCATTTCAGCATTTGGCAGCACAGTAACTGAAAAATTTCAAATAAATGTCATTCTGGAATGAAACTCTCCGTTCCCTCAGTCTTTGGTGGTGGAAAATATTTGGGCAAATCCAGAACTTTCCCACATTTTCCCTGAAAAAGTCTATGAGATCTGGTGTTGTGCCTCACCCGTCGTGGTTGTACTGGTGGATGATGGAGATGGTGCGAGGGTGCAGGTGGATCCTGAGGAAGTCGGACCACACCCTCACGCTGCCCTCCAGCCTGTAGCTCCTCTGGACTCGCTCCAGGCGGCTGTTCACCGTCTCCACACTCACTGAACCTGCCAGGACGAGAGGACTCAGTATCAAAGATTACTGCTGTGCTGAAGTGTGTATGTGATGGTAGCAGATAATGGAGGGGGTCTATATGAGGACCTAAAATGTTAGGATAGGTTTTTCTTACCTGAGCACTGAGGCTGGGAGGTGGGGGGGAAATCAGCCTCAGCCAAAATATCCCCGTTCTGGAGACAAAGATAGGAAAGTCAGGATGTGGTGCTAATAGGTAATGTAGAGCAAAATATCAACTCATCAATGTCCTACCAGCCCAGCACACTCACATCCAGCTTGTCCAGGTCTTGGAGGAAGGCGTTCTTTGTCGGAGGACTTTCTTTATGCATCATTATGTCGCCCTCCCTGCCAGATACAGTGTATTTTCATATTACATATACCGAGAAGGACTGACAGAACAAAAGCCTTAGTCACAAGCAATACATTTTTGGGTTCAATACATAAAACAAGTGATAGATCCACTAGGTGATTATGTAAAATAAAGACAACTTCTTTTGGCCAAGCAGGAGGAGGTGAGGAGGAAACATCAGTGTGTGTTATTTCACAGATATACCAATAGGGATCTACTGTACTTGTGTAAAAACCAGTATGGATTGGGTCCTAAAAGACAAACACATGCCTGTACGCACATATACACACTCTTTGATTTACCATGTGAAAGTGGTGGTATCTTTGCCTGATTCATACAGACTTCCCTCTTGCCGTAGCGTCTGAAGGCTTCCTGTTACAGAGACAACAGGTAGTTAGAAGAATGAAATAAGAACCTGCTGAGTGAAAGGGCAGATATTTAGGAATGTCACATCATCATATATGTCAACATTGTAATATGAAACTGTATTAATGCCAGTTATTACAATGACTGATTAAAATCGCAATCTTAGATGGACTAGGATTAAAATTGCACCTTTCCACCAAAACAGTTTCAACTTGCTGCCCAGAGGATGCTGCCAGCATGAACAGAAAGGTGTGACAGGACAAGTTACCTTTGAGATCCATGGCGATGAGGCGAGGCGTATAAGTGACATGACCCCCCAGAGTCTGTCCTTCACGAAACAAAACATCACTCTGTATCTCGCCTGGAGAGGTCTCAGGGTCGTAAGATAAAGAGGCATCCTGCAAACAAAATAAAACATGGCAAGTGTCCATTTAACTGGAGTCTATAGAGACAGTATCACAGATGCTGGAGATTTCATATTCAGCTCCATTTAGTGCAGCCTACAGAAAAGGTGTAAAAAAATCTAGGTGGTTGGTAAAGTAGTTGAAGTGACCTGCAGACAAAGGCATTAGAGTTCTGCCCTGTGTGGAACCACATAATCGTTGAACTACATGATACACAAGTGCTGCTAATAAATTCTAAGACCACAATAAGGCATTCATGTTATGATGGTCTAGCACAGTCCAATATCAACACCTATAAACATGACCAGCTCTCCCAGAACCTTAACCCACATAGGCGAACTAACTCAGCCTGTGACGTTATTAAAATGTTAATGAGAAGCTCGTTTTGAATTTAGAGACATACTGAGATCCTCAACTGCAGATGGACGCTGAAGGTGATGCAGAGGCTGACAAACGCAGCTAAATCCCAACATCACTGTTATCACAGTAGCGAATTTGATCATCACTACACAGACTTATATATGGTGATGCATGTTGAATTTGTCTTAAAAACACGATTTCCTGGTGTTTTCAGACATGTTATTGTATAGTTTATACATATGATGAGTTAGCAGCATTTGCAAGCTAACGCTAACTAAAGTTAACTGTGCGCTAACCCTCCCGTTTTCTGGCCAAATTAGGCCTATGTCATGCCTATTTCATTCTGTTCAGAGACACACACACTTCCGTGGCTAGAAAATCCGACATATTAGTGTACTGAAGCAGGCTACGAAGTTTGAAAACACATGCATGCACTAAATATACCTAACTTAAAAGTAGCTAGCTAGTTACCGCTAGCCAAAATCATCCGCACCTGTAAATTCCACCAGTGCGTCCCAACAAAGTTTGAATAATGTCCCAGCTGAAGAGTGATCACTTCTCTACAAAGGCTGCTCATCGTGACAGGGATTAACAATCCGGATAAAGTGTAAATCTCTGTTCTCTGAACATGATGACCATGTTTTGAAATGACAACAGTGTAGAGCGTCTATCTAACCTGAAGCATATTCGGGATGTAAACTAACGATCGTCGGCCTTCTATTGGTTGAAACAGAATATGAAGAAATGTTATTGGCTGCTCAAACTACGTAACAGCAGAAGTTTGGTTTCACTGTGCCATAGCTTCACGTGAAGCTCACATCGCTCCCTCCGATAGATGTGATCTTTGGTTGAACCAAAAATAATGTTTACAAAAAGATAGTTCACAAATTATGGCGTATGGAAACCCGTGTTCACCAGTCCCACTATGCCTGAAAGATTTTTTTCTAAAAGTGCACGGCTCTTAAAGTAGAATATGAAATGAAAGCTTAATAAGCGACCCAAGGTGTCGTTAACGGGCTGTGAGCTCTCAGCAAAACGAGGAATAGTTACATTATAATTTAGCTAGCTTAGAGATTGTTACTGTACATAGCCTATGTGTGTTATTATTCTAACATTATTTTAACCGCAGTTTGAATATCCATCAGTGTTAAAGTATGACATCTATAAGCAACTGAATACTTAAAAATATCTTAGCATATCAGGTTCTCTAAAGCAAAACCACTTCAAATGGTGCGGATGGGGGTGGTGGAGGTCCGCGGCTCAATTAAAGTCAACTTGGAGTTCCTGATCATGAAAAAGTTTGAAAACACCAAAGCTATCCAGTGCATACAAAATTCATTAACTTCGGCGTCATCTCCCATTTAAAACACCAAACATCTCATTGCAAAGCCTCGGGAAATTTTCCTCTGTCCGATTGAACGGTATTACAGCGTTCCAAAACGGAAGTAAGCATCGGTGAAACCTCTCATTTCAACTGGATGGTTGGATTGCAGATGTGCAACATAACAGCAGTGCACCTCAATGAGTTAAACAATGAATGCGGAATACGTGCGGTATATAACTGTACCAAAATTGTAAAATACATTACGATATGTAGTCATTCTCCTCTAACTATTTTCATCAAAATGGTATAATGAAGTATAAATTTGCCCCCCCAAAATCCATCTATTCTGCAAACCGGACTTGTAGGGGGCGGGGGGCTGAGGGTGGTCGCCAGTTTCCGGTCTGCTTCTGCTCCTCCTGCAGGAAAAACAACATTGTAAGCATGCGAAATCAGATATACACACAAATGACATCTACAATGCATATGACTCTTGTCCTTTTCGCGGAGATGACAATGGAAATATTGAGGATCATCTAGCGTCTGATTCTTATTCATAAACACGGTAAGCATGAAGTCTGCACAGACGGCGTGCAAAACAATGGGTCGGGATCTTTGTCTCAAGTTTTCATCAATTGGTATTAAAACACAACACCATTGTCTGTGAAAGGGTACAACTTTCGGCTCTGTTTTGGAGATTTGTGTGCATTATCTACTGGCTTAAATTGCCTACTGCGATTTAAGCCTGATGTTAATAAAATATGCATGCAAAATTAATATTTTCTCTACACCCTCTTACATGTAATTACAGGAGTTGTGATGAATAACATATTACCACTATTGATGACCATACAATATTACAAATACGACGTCTTGGACCATAATATTGTTCACTTCGCTGTCTCCTGGCCATCAAACCAGTTTTCATACAGCTACTTGACAAATGAACAATGCTGTAATAATTATAATTTGCACATTGTTCCCGTTTTTACAAATAATATAAATAAAAACATGTTAAAGCACATTAACATAATAGTGATAATAAAATACTAATAATAGTAAATAGTAAAGTTAAAATAATAGAATAAACAGAATACATAAAATCAAGTAAAACATAATAATAATGACAATGAACATAATAACAGCAATACAGTAATAATAAAATCAGCCCTTGGGTCATTTGTGACACCTTGAAAACATGACAGCAGATGAAAGGAAAGCAACACACATCATTTTTAAACCCCTTTATCTTAAACATATAAACCTGTCATGTCTGAAAAAAAAAACACTAAACCTAACTGCCATATTAACCCATTAGAAACTGCACAGTGGAGCAAAGGCTCTCATTTAGCAATATAACACAATATCACAACAATCTGAAGAGTGATGACATACATTTTTCATAACCAGCTGACATAATATTCAATCATGACTGAGCTACCAAACAGTAGTACTTTTTGCAATTAGATATTTGTCACCAGTGTAATATGTGGGATATGTAGCATGTGAGATCAGGTCACGTTTTCTGTAAAACCATAATTCCTTGTTCCCAGGAGGCGATGTAGGTTTTAGAGAGTGTTTCTGCTTCTCATCAATGGAGAAAACTGCTTCAAAATATGCCTTACTGTTGATGTAGTGCTGATATCAGCTGTTGTTGTAGTTGCATGCTAATGGATTTGTCATTCATTTCAGGATTTTATGGCCATAGATGATTGTTTTAGAGATAATATATACTCTTGTATTTTATTTTGTGATATGTAGTAATTCTGTCCTTTGTTCCTTTGATGTCACGGTGGAGAGATGGGACAGCAGCGGTGAGAGCGGCAGGTTTGACTTCAGTTTGGATGAGACTGATGCACAGGAGAAGGGACTGAAGAAATTATTTCCACAGCCCAAGAATTCGCCTCAACAGTATCTCCACCTCAGAAAACCACTGAATCAAAGGTGGGTCATCTTCACCTAAATATCAGACGTAGTTTATGGTTAAGACAACGTTCCAATTCCCCCAAGGACAATAAAGGTTTTCATTCATTCATTCACTCATAAATGCTGGTTTAACTTTGTTTCTACTTTTTCATTTAGCAGAAAATGAACATGAGTGAAGAGAGGAGGTCTGATGGCTCATGTCTGCACGAAACAGATCATGTGGAGACAAAAGCTGACAAACAAAACATCCACTCTCTGTCCACGACCATGTCTGTAGAGGTAACCGCCACAGAGAAACCCACAAGAGGTGTCACACAAAAAAACGCCCCATCTTCTTTAGGGTGCTCTCATCCCACCTATCTGACAAATGCTGAAACACAAGAGACGGTTTATAGAGATGATGTAGTCATGAACACAGATGGAGAAGCGACTGCTCTAAAGGAAAGCAAAGTCGACTTTTTGCCTCTTAGCACGCAGAAAGAGCAGAAGAAAAGAGATGCTACGCACTCTGATAAAGTTGCTGATCCACAGCATCTTATCTTCCCGTGTCCCTCGAATGACCAAGCACACACTGTAAAACAGGATGATGGAAGCGGTGCAAGTTCCCCCCATCAGGATGGACAAACTATAGAGAACACGGAGGAGAAAATGACATACACCTCAATTCTTCACAATATGCAGCAGCAACAGAGGCACAAAGCTGGCCGACGATTCAAGAAGAAAACTCTCATGAAAATGGCCAAACTCTTGTTAATTGCTCAAGGATGGGATTC
Source organism: Neoniphon sammara (assembly GCA_900302535.1). Classification (NCBI taxonomy): domain Eukaryota; kingdom Metazoa; phylum Chordata; class Actinopteri; order Holocentriformes; family Holocentridae; genus Neoniphon; species Neoniphon sammara. The sequence continues at coordinate 9,862 of OMKZ01042831.1, forward strand.
AGAGGCCACGGAAACGTCAAAGGTGGAATGCTCAAATGACTCTTTTGTAGAATGTGAACCGTCAGGGGCCGGACAAAAGGAAGATATGTTAAAACCAGTTACTTTTGAAGGCGACATAACTAATGAAACAAATTTTGTGAGTGGCTGCGACAGAGAGACTGTACTCCCAAATAATTCAGCAGACATGACATCTTCCAGTCAAATGACAGCACCAAATACTTTGGGGGAAATGAGCAGGACAAGCAAAGGAAAAAGAAAGTCTTCCACCCGCAAAAAGCAAACAAAAGAAGAATCAAGAGAAACAGATTATACCGTTCCTGCAAATTTGCCAGATCTTTCAGCACAAGAAACTCCATTACTTTCTAGGCCAGAAGAAGCATCAAAAGTACAAAAGAAATCAAAGAAAATGAGCTCAGTGACTTTCAAAGAAGGCAGTGAAATTAAAAGTGATAGCAGGGATTTAACTAAAAATAACCCCGCAGCAGAATCCAGTTTTGATGTATGCAAAACACAAACCTCTAAGCAGAAGAAAAAGACATCCAATGACCCAAAAGACACAGGGAACACGATAAAACAAAACTTCTCTCATCAGATACTAGCAGATTGTAATGATGCAGCGCCCCTGCAGTCTGTTGCAGAGGGTTCATTGGGGTCAGCTGTCACTCAGAAGTATGACAACAAGGAAGTGGCGTGCACAACAGTGACTGATGCAGAAATACCCAACAAAGACACATCTGGAGTGAAGAGCATCGCGGAGGTGCTGAAACTGAAGAGGAAAGCTGGTCGACCATTTAAGAAAAAGACACTGAGGAGAATAGCTAAACTGCTGGCAGTAGTTCAGGAGGGCAAATTAAACAATGAAACTAAAGCGGATGTACTGTCTTCCCAACTGCCATCCATGTCTCAGGTGTCATCTGAAGCAAAGAAAAGAAAAAGGGAGACAAAAATCACAGTATCAGCTTCATCAACAATCCCCGCGAGAAGATCAACACGAACACGATTTTGTAGCTTAAAGTTGAACGACACTGCTGAATACATGGAAAGCCCTGCACACACATTGACTGAAACTTTACTATTACATTCACAAAGACATACTGAATCTATTGTCAAATCAGAAGACCCAGCAGGTTCTCCTTTATTAGTTTCCCCCAGTGATGAGGCGTCAATTAAAACTGAAAGTCGAGACTCTGCCATAGAGAACGTAATGGAAAAAACAAGACCTCCAAAGAAAAATGCAAAGGTCAGAAGGAATACAAAAGCTTATCCAGGTTTGTGTCCATCTCGACCAAATTCCATTACAGATGCCAAGTCATTCCCTCAATCTACAGACGATGACTTGACCAAGACTATAATAAAAGGCAGGAAAAAGAGAATGACTGCATCTAAATCAAAACTGGGTCAAAGCACTCTTTATCCGCTCTCAGCAACTGGAATTTCACTAAGGAAACAAAACAAAACAGGCCACGATAAAGTGGCTACCAGCATTTCAGCATCAGACATTGAAACCTCAAATCCAGTGCTTCAGAATCCACAAAAACGTGCCACTAGGAGTAAAAAGTGCAAAGAAGAGCCTATTAGTTTGCCGTTATCTTGTCCAACAGAGCTCTCTCTTTCATTTTGTGATTACGGGGGGATGAATCAAAGTGGACTGTCTGAATCCTTCCTGCAGACGTCTCACATTAAGACTGAATCAGCCTTTGAACCGGTGACACCACAATTAACTAACAACAGTAATGCAAAGAGGAGCAGACAAAGAAAGAAGCCACCACACAAAACTAAGGATGTAGTCCCCATTAAAGAGGACAGTGGAGGTCCCGATATGGAGTATCTTAATCAAGTGAAGCAGGTGGCAGAGGAAATGTTCAGGAATAAGGATTCTGAGAAGCCACCTAAAGGAAAAGGTCTCAGAAAATGTAAAAAAGCAAAAATGGTGAAAGAAAATGCCAGCAATGAGCAAACTAAAAGTCCTGATTTGGATAAAAAGGGTGAAGTGTCTGGGCAAACTGATTTCCCTCCAATAGAGGTAAAGAAAGAACCAGATGAGAGTCATGTCACACCCATTAAAACAACAAAAATGCAACCATGCAGGAAAAGGAAACTTCCCACAAAAGACAGCAAAAATGCTAAGAAACCTGCTACACTGACAGCTGTTTGTGGTCGTGGAGAGGAATGTAAATCTTTTGGGCTGCTGGGGAATCAGGTGGTTGACAAACAAATCAACAATAAAGCAAATGAATATGGGGAAACGGTAGTATCATCAGAAACTGGTGAAATGCTGAATGCAGCTCATAAGTCACTGAAGAGAATAGGAACAGGGAAGAGGCTGAAAGAGGAGCCTGGTAAAGATTTCACTGAAAATCCACAAGGAAACGAGACAGATGAGGCCAAGAAGTGCAAGATGACAAAGCAGCAAACAGTGACATTTGCGAAATTGGTTTGTAGTGATGGAAAAGTCCGAGAGGTGAGCACACAGCCTGAAGATAGTGTGAGTACTTTATCTTTATCAAAACGCAGGCGTAAAAGGAAATGTAAGGCAATAAAAAAGGAGCCAGTTGTAGACAGAGCAATGGAGAAAAATAATAATGCCATAGATAACATTTTGAATTGTCAAGATAACGTAACAGCTCCACTTCATGAAAATCCACAAATTGAGCAATTGATGGGAAATAAACAGAAGAAATGTGGTTTAGTGACCGAGAATCAACTGCTACCCGGCAGAATTAATGATGGGGTTGCAAAGGCAGCAAATCCTGAAGATATGAAAATATTGAAAGGCAAAAATAAATGTTTGGCAGTAAGAAGAAATCCAAAAGTGGCAGCATCAGCTGAGCATAATATAAGGGTGGCTGGTGTTGAAAACAGCTTCACACCTTTATTGCCTGAAAATTCACTAGAAAATATGAAGGACAAGAGGAAGAAACGATGCAGAACAGCACAGCAGAGGCTGGTTGATTCTGCCAAGGGATTCAGTGGAGTGGCTGATAATGTTCCAGATCTTTCTATAACTTCTTTAAATGGAAACTTAGAAGAAAATGTGAAAGTTAAGGGCAAGAAGAAATTCAAGGGAGTAAAACAGGGACTGTCAGTTGAGAATCACAGAATTCAGACAGACACGGTCTCAAAACCTGACGATACTACCACAGGTTCTTTGAGAAGTCGCTCAAAAGAGAGTCTAGAGATCAAGATCAGAAGCAGAGAGAGAAATAAATCATTGAGGGAGCAACTAGCAAGAGATGGAACAAAAAAGAAAGGAAAGGTCCCAGCGACTAAGGTGACAGCATCAAAGAATACTGTCACTACTTTGACAGAAAGGTTACAAGGGAATCAACGCGTAAGAAGCAAAAATAAGAAGGAAACCTCAACAGTCATATCATCAGAAGACACATCTGAGAGAGAAAATAAGGTTCCAGATTGTAAAAATGACCATGAAGTTTCTATCGGAGTTGATTCTGGGTTACCAAAGGCCTTAACGAGTAAGGAGATTATCAAGAGCAAGGTGGCAATGAAACGTAAGGGAAAAATTAAATGCCAGGCAGTGAAAGAGGAACTGACAGTGTCCACAGTGGTTGTTCAAGAGGAGATCCTAAATAACCAACCTAATGCAGTAAAATCAAAAAGGAAAGGTAGACAAACATCAAAGGAAAATGCACTGATGATACCTAGTGAAAAACAAGAACCTGAAAGCAACGCATTCATTCTTGCAAAACAAAAAATGGGTAACAAATCGAAGATAATAGGTAAAAGAAGGAAAATAAAAACATGCAAGACACTGACATCGACAAGGTCTCATAAAAGAGCAAAAGTTGTAAAGACTGAACTTGTGGACTCTTGCTCTGAGCCTGTTCTTGTGGATAGCTCTTCATTTCAAAACAAACCTACTTCCAATAAGGATTTAAATGTCAAACTGGAACAAGACACAAGTGAAATATCAGGACTAACCAAGGAATCTGTGTCACCATCTCATGATGAAATCAGGCGAGTTGAATCTATCCTATCAGTTGTTCATACTGGAAAACCGCAAACTAAAACAGTAAGGAAGAGACGGAGGAATAAAACAGGATGGGAAAATACAAAAAAGAAGTCCAAGCGTCCTCGGACCAGTCTGGTGGCGATTCCTCTCTCCTCTAGTGAAATCTCTGGACTTTCATCCAACTCCACTCTCTCTAATTCTACAGTGGATCTCAATCTCAAGGTGGAGAATGAAAAGGATGATCTTACTGAGCACCAAACAGTTGAAGCATTATGTGCAGAAATAAATAACACACAAATATCTAAAGTATTGGACAAGGATCAAGGAGTGGAAATGACTGCTAGTATGAAACTTAAACACTCTGCTAAACTGAAACACTCCGTCACTCTCCAGAAAAAAATGAAATCAAGGAAACCTCTTGAATGCTCCTTTTGTGGTCGCTCATTTCGACACATCTCAGCGTTGACAGTCCACAAGCGCCTTCACACAGGTGAAAAACCTTACAGGTGCCTGAAGTGTGGGAAGAGTTTTGCTCGGCTCCCCAAACTCCAACTGCATTCAAATATCCACAAACAACCTGAAGCCATTCCTTGTCCATGTTGTGCCGTCAAATTTAAAAGTAAAGATGAATTGATCACTCATTTCAAAACTCACATTAAAGACATTGATATATTCAGTTTGCGGGATCACAGCGCAGAAGCAAAAGACACCAGCGATCAACAGAAAGGGGATGGTATTGATTCTGCAGACACTTCAAGGGACACTAAGTCCCTCAGATGCTCCACTTGTCTCAAAGAGTTTAGAAACAGGGCCATATTCAAGATGCACCAACAAACACATGGTGGAGCAAAGACACATACCTGTCCTGTCTGTGGGAAAAGGTTCTGCAAGTCTTCAAGTTTGAATGTTCATGAGAAGACACACTGGCCCGTAAAGCCATATGCTTGCTCTGTATGTGGTAAAGGATTTATCCACCTGCGGAAGCTAAAAGATCACTCTCAAGCACACTCAGGGCTGAGGCCTTTCTTCTGTGCCAAGTGCAAACAAGCCTTCAGCAGCTTTGCATCACTGCGCTCACATCAAGCCTCTAAAACATGCTCTGAGAAAGATGACCAAGGGGACATAAATGGCTTCCTAGTAACTCAGAGTCTTGAAGGACAGATAAATACCCCAATGTATTACAAATGTCCGATTTGCAAGCAGCTTCATCGTCATTGGTGCCAGTATACTCTGCATTTACAAACACACACCAACAGCCATCCACACCTTTGTGATATCTGCGGACAACAATATGATAAGGTCCCTGAAGTGAATACTCATTGCAAAGTTTGCTGCAAATCAAGTGGAGAGGAGAGGGCATGTAGTTCGTCCCTGTCTGAAATCTGGCAGGAACCAAAACAGACAAAGAGTCCGGCACGTGAACCTCAACTTGATTCTCCATCCAATGATGATCAGCAAATATCTCCGGATTCAGACCAAAAGGAACATGAGACTGTTTCATCCCCAGTGAAAACAGTTGAAAAGGAAATTACAGACATGGGGTCACCACCACCACCCCTACCAAGCAGCCCCAGCCTGGATGGTCAGTCTGTAAATAATGACTTGGACTTCAATGTTCCCTCCCCAAACTCTGGTCCCAAGAGTCCCAGCCCAGCTTCCTGCTCTGTGATAAGCAGTGGCACTGACCAAATGGATCAACAGCCTCCAAGATTTCATTCTTCCTCACTAATCCGCAGCCACTGTGGCAGATACTCATGTGGACAATGTGGAAAGTCCTTTAACTGTTGGAACAAGCTGTGGTTGCATCAGTATCTGCATCGGAAAAAAGGCAAGTCCTTCTTGTGCACTCAGTGTGATTTGGAGTTTCGCTTCCTTGGCTCGTACATCGACCACCTGCAGAAACATGCAGCTCAGAGGCCTTATGCATGTCCCTTATGTCCTGACACCTTCGCCACCCAAGAAAACTTCAATACCCATATCTTTGAATGTCAAAAGCCGCATGACTGTATAAAATGTAGCACATGTGGGAAGAATTTTTCCAGTCTGACAAACTTGAAGAAACACAGACTGCTACACAAAGGGGTCAGCTCTCATTTCTGCCTCCCATGCAACGTTTCATTTCCCAGCAGCAATGCCTTAAAGACTCATGTGAAGACCCACAGGGCACGTCTCAAAGTCCCTCAGCCTAAAGGACATACCAAGCCGCTCTTATTCCCTTATCACTGCAAAAATTGCACGGCCAAATTCACAAGCACAGATCTGCTCGAGGCACATCAGGTTTGCCATTTTAATGAAGAGAAAGAACCGACCAGCCTTCCAGCCAATGTTACGCCTCATCTTCGTACCAGAGCCCGAGACATGCAGGGACTCATTTCAGGGTTGTGTCGGCAAAAACGCAGTCTTCCAGTAAGCAATAAAAAATACTTGTTCAGGTACCCTCATCCAGACCGTCTGTATGTTGTACCAGTCATCTCCTCGGAGCCACCTGTTGTCATATCAGATACAGAGGAAGAGCGCCAAGAGATTGATAGCAGAAGTCCTTCAATTCCTACCTCTACCAATAGTACTGTGTTATCTCATTGTACTGAAGAACAACCAGGTGCCAGTAATACTTCATCTGGTCAGAATCTCTCAAATATACCTCAGTCCTCAGTGAGTTCCACACTTTCGGACACAGATGAGCCGGAGCCTCCAGAGTGTAGATCAGTCACTGAAACAGGCAGCACCCGTCATCCAGTTGAGGATAATTTACTGCCCTGCTCCTCGGATAAACCTCCAGGCCAGAGCGAATCACATCAAAGCCACGATGTGATCAGTGACTGTGATAAAGATTCATCTGGTGCCTCAACAGTCTTGACGACACGCAAGGAGAAAGAGCCTTTGAACACCGTCTACGATTGTGCAATTTGCATTGAGAAATTTATAGATGTTTCCAAGCTTCATGAACATTACCTAGATCATGCCAGGCAGGTGCAGAAATGTCCCTTATAGACTGGATTAAAAATGTGAACCTAGTTTGTGAACCTGTGAACCTCCAAGAATTTTCCACACAGATGTCCAGGAAAGGAAAATTAGCCTACCTATGAAAAAGCCCTTATAGTAGAGTATGTTCACAAGTATGTTCACAAACCTTCAAATGGGCTTTCAACAATGCAGTAATTGGTGTTACACCCAAGAAGGCAGCTATTTTTCTCACTTCAGTTTGGGTAACATCTATTTTGTCCTTGATTGGCAGCACCCTCTTAAAATTTTTTAACTGTTAGTTTCTCAAATAGTGATGTGGAGAAAAAAAGCATAGTTTTTTTTCTTTAACTGTTACTGCATCTCTGATATACTGTTATTGAATTGCAGCATTTACTGTTGTCTACTGACTTTTTTCAGTTTCTGCTAGTATGATGCTGATATGATTTCCATGTTTTACTTGCTCTTTTGGAAAAAAAAAATATATTTCAAGCAATTCAGTGCACATACATGATCAAACAGCTGTTTTGTTGATGCCTTTTATTTGTTAATGCCTTTAAATCTGTATACATTACATTCCATATATCAGTCACTGAAGGAGCTGAGGTCTGATGTTGAAAACTTACCATTGTTTGATTGTAAATTTCAGTTGGGGTTTATTGTAATGCATAGTAAGTGGAAATTATCGCAAAATGTGAGTTACTTTTCATTGTCTGTCAATGTGAGCGTTGCGATCATGTGAACACCACCATACTAACCAGTGTTGTGTGTTATATATCTTACACTATGTATCGTCACAAAATAAGAATGTTTAGAGAGTTCTTGCAGTAAATACCCTGGTGCAGAAAGCATGTGAAATACTGCACATATCATGTAGCACATGACTGTGAGTCTTTAATGTTCTGTGGGAAATCTTTTGTAATGTGACAGTTTTTCATTAAAAATGGACACTTAATGAGTGTTCTCACTCGTAATTTTGAGTGATCTTTTCTCCTTGAAAATATCATAAGTGACTCATACACCTCAGTCAAAAATGACTACTACGTCATTAAACAATGCAAGCAATTTACCAATAAAGCTGTCTTACAAAGCTACGAGAAAATGTACACAACAGTATTATTATGTGTTAACTCTCATAAAAAGGATCTGGTGTAACTATGTAGACTGGGGTGAGCACTTATGTAAAAGTTTTGCTTAGAAGTAAAGTGTTAATGCTGGCCAATGATTCTCTTCACACGTATTGCAGTTGGTTTTTAATGTAGTGTTTTGAGTGACAGTGATACAGAGAGATCACATAAACACATGGACTGTGGACAAAGTTGATGTTGGTCTTCAAAGAGCTGTGATGTCATTCCTCAGCCCTTCGAAAAAACATTTCCAAGAGCAGTTATGGCTACAGAAAGTGGTGAGTAAACAGTCCAGGTTGTGTTTTTGTTTCCGTGGGTTTACTGGCCTCCTAACTTCTCACTTATCATGGAGGTGAAAGACGTAAACCACGTGCGAATTTCAGCCATCTTCTCCTCCATGGTCGTGCGCAGGTCCCCTGTGGTGTCATCGAAGCGTTCCCGGATGTTTTCTGTGGCGCTCAGCACCCTGTCCTTCATGTCACCCACCTGGTCCTTCAGCAGGTCGTTGAGGGTGGTGATCTTCGCTTCGGCGTTGTCGCGCACTTGGGTAAAGTAGGGCTCCATGCGCATGTTGATGGACTCCACGTTCTCGGAGGCGCGGGATTGAAGTTCCTCAACAAAAGTGGCAACTCTCCTGAGAAACAGGGACAGGAGGAGGAAAGAGGAGAGTTGGTATTGAGTGCAAAATACCTTCTGATAAAATCGGACTTTTAAGTTTTGCTCATTCATTCAGCACTAAGTAACTCCGTGGAGGAAAGTTAAAAATATTTTATAGCTGTTACTATGATTGAATTTGCACAGGCAGGTAAAATCTTGACCATTCAACAAGAAAATTGAGCAGAATTATATAATACATGTACAGTCAACAAACAGCACCTGATAAAACAAAGACATCATATCAGATTAGTTTATCAAGGACTGTAATTACTTTCATACATCAGAGGTTTATAAGCTTTTTATAACAAGACTCTTGGACTTTCATACAGAAGCATCCAAATAAACATTTAAGCAAAGACCTTTTCATGTTTAATTTATACAAAGTAGTGCTAATGATTTGATGAGGTGACAGCTAAATTAAACTTCAATTTCACCTCAACTTAAATCTTCAATTTTCTGCAAGACTTCCCCGGAGGAGGAGCACAATAAAAAACAGATAAGGCATTCAATTATCCTTGCAAGTAATACAATAAATCCATAAATAAATCCATTCGTGCCGCTTACTCAACAAAATTCCCCATCGCCCTCCAGTGAATCCCTCTCAGCCTCCTCCTTTACAGCCCAGTCCACCCCGGGATTGACTCACTTGTTGATCTCCTGCTTGTCCTTGCTGAGGCGTTTCATGAGCTTGCGGGTGTAGGCGCTGACCCTGACCCTGACGTCATCGATGTTCTGCTCCATCATGGTCTGCAGCTCCTGGGAGTACTGGGTCATCCGGTCCCTGGCCTCGCTCATGTGATCGCAGAGTTTGCCTGTCAGCAGCTGCAGGTCCTGACCCATCAGCTCTGCAGAGCTCTGGGCATAGGGAGCCAGCTTGGTCTGCAGGTCGTCCTTGTACATGGTCAGCTCAGCCATGGAGTCTTGGATTAAGGTGCTGTTAGGAGGATGAGACAGATTGCTTTAATTGGTTATTTCCTTTTTTATAGTGTGTAAATACAACACTGAGTGAGAGAATTTCTGCCCATATACATGGGCAGAGCTGTAGTCAAGATTACCTCAATCGAGTCCAATTCCAAGAGCAATTAGATTCCCATTCAAAACAAAGACCAAAACAGGCAATAAACAAAGTACATGTCTTTCCAAAATGGAAAAAGTAATACTAAAGGGATTTTTTTTTTACTGGATGAAAATAAATATGGATTTGTCTGCAGGAGATCTGTGCTAAACCCTTCAATATCCAATTAATAAATCCACAGGATTTTGTCTAATCGGGGGACAAAATCAAATAAACATCACATATTGGCTGAGAGTGAAGTAAGTCCAAGATGTCAGAAAAATGGTTTAGAAACTGGACTCAGACTGCACTTCCTCATGCACTGTACATGTAGACATGTCTCACCTTACTGTAACATGCTGATCAGCCTCCTCACAGAGGCATGTTTCAGCCATGTACAGAATGTGTATTGCATAACAAAGCAAGAGTGTGGTCTGTGTGTGGAGCAAATGCTTATTTTATCAGTTTCTTAATTCTTTGTATTGTCAGTGCTTTAAAGCTGGTTTACGCAACTTCACACACAAGCGCACCAAAGACATGAGAGAGGCTTCATGTTTTGCTTTTAAGTTTTGCTTTGTCACCTCCTGCAGGGAGAGACGTGAACTCACCTGACAGCAGAACTTCCTTTGTTTGACTTGACTTAATCTACAGGGCATCTTAGCCTTAGTTTGTGATTTAAGTGAATGATATGGATGCGTTTATAGATTTTAAAAAAATGCCTTTAGTGTGGCTTTAAAGTATTTCCTTGAGCAGGTGGTGCGGCTCACTGCATTAAGAATATAACATGCACCAAAAAATGAAAAATATGTTTAGATGTACATGGGAATCTCTAAAAGCAGGTATATGAATTCATAGCAGATATACATGATGTTCTAAAATGTGTATTGTATCACAGTAACAGGAGGTCACACTGTATGAACAGTAGGTTTTCTAGTTTGTAAAAAACATGACTAGTCAGTTCAGTGATTCTGGGGGCATTAGGGTGAATTTAGGTGAAATTTCTATCCTTTGTAACACAAATGAACTCACTCCAGTTCTCTGCCAATCCGGGAGCTCTTGATGTCGTTCGCCACGGCCTCGAACTTGGTGTTCAGGTCTGTGAAATAGTCCCTAAACTTGTCGGCGGCGGTTTCCCAGGAGCTCTTCTCCTCGTCCGTTGGCAGAATGCTTCCATGGCTGCCTAGATTGGGCAGAGGTGAGCGTGGCTGAGTCAGATTGAAATCACTATTAGCAAAAAGTCCTCTTTTTATCATTCTGATATGAAATAGAACATGACAAAATATGTGAAAACAATGAACTTACCTGAGAAGACTGCCAGCACAAGGATTACTGCAAATACCCTCATGATGATCAGATTTGGAACAGCTGTATTAACATGATAAAAAACGTTAATGTCATATTTACACGTGTTCATGGAAATTTACTTCAACAATGAAATATCCACCATCTGAAAATGCTTGAGCCTTCCTTATGGAATTTTTGTTGTCATGGTGACAGAATGTTTTTGAAGTTGTTTGGTATCTTAATGCCTTTGCTTACTCAACACTAATATAAGCCATCTGAATCATCTTGGTATTATCTTTATTTATTTATTTTTTATCATTTGGTAGCATACTTTTTCTCAAAACAGACATATGTTACCCACTGAAACTGTTTATTTTTTGGACTGGTGACGGAAGAGAGGCCCTGCAAATCATTTAGCAATATTTTTTGTTGAACTTTTTTTTTTCTAACATAGAGCAACTATTAAGATAAGCAGCTGTGATCACTGTCCAGTAAAACATATTTAGAAAATGTCTTAAACTTACCTCAGTGATCTTGTATGGTGATGACTAAGAAGACCAAATGAAAGAGTGACTTCAGTATTTATACAGTTTATGTGGCGGTGATGTGATCCAATATCAGGAGATTTGCTGATATGCGTCCAAAGTTCCCAACAAGAAGTGCGTTGTTGTCATCTTTTATTGCTGTGTTTATGCTTCGTGTTGCATATCAAAAGTACACACCACAGATAATTGAAAACATCTAAAATATCAGAGTACAGTGCTATCAGTCTGTGCCTGTGTCTGTTGAGCTAAACTCAGTCACAGATGCATATTTTGTTTGAGCAGAAAATATTATTATTAAACTTATGTTTATGAAATGGGACCCTGTCTACATTGCACACAGCTGCAGTTTAATTATATTGATTATGTGATTTACAATCAAAAAGTTACATAAAACTGTGCAACAACTTTGTATGTCACAGTATTTTTGGCATTTTTGCAGTCAAATTGATATTATAGAATCTAAATACCCATATGAACCGTGAGAGTACAATATAAAAAGGCCTAAGCTCAGTATCACATCTTATCATGTCCAACTGATATGCGACCTTGTGTACTTTAATAACCACTGCCTGCCTTTTTTATTGCACAGCGATGGGAAACTTTCCAGCAGACCATCTCAAAGGAGGAAGGAGGGGTATAATGAAAGAAAATTTTACTTAAGCAGTTCAACCCAATTTCAGATTTTAAACACAAAATATGAGATCTGTTTCATTACATTTGCTCATGTTATTAACCGGCTTTTGGATGACATGGCTCCAAACGTTTATAAAATTTGTAATTCTCTGGATGTTTTTAGTTTCAGTTTTGTAATTTGTTTGCAATGTGACTGCTTCCTTTCTTGGATAAAGGGCTCACTTGGAAAAGATGTTTATTGTCAATGTGACCAGTACCTTGGCTGAATAAACGATAAATAAAATAAAATATTGTCCATAAATGTGGAAAGTTGTCTTTGGCCTCACTGTATTCGAATTAAAAACAGACAAGATGCATGAAATATGAAGTCAAACACAGGAAGACCCAGGGACGACATAACATGGCCTCCAGTACAGATACAGTGTTTTTCTATCATTTATTTAGACAGCAAGCTTCTCTGATACTTGGTGGATGATAGTCCTGTAGTTATTCACTTGTTGTTACTTTGATTTAGCATTTAGGATATATAAATAAAGTCCTGTAAACTTGGCAATGAGCATATATCAGAACATAAGAGAGCATGATGGCTTTCTATTTTCTGTTTCTAAAGTTTAGGAATTACAGGATATGCTTGCAAGACTTTTCATTTTGTCCTGTTTCCTTTTATATTACTACCTGTTTTTCTGGTTTCATTTGATGATTGATCGTCAGTGGCTGATTTGATTGTGAGG
>OMKZ01042834.1:0-11808 GCA_900302535.1 Neoniphon sammara
TCTGAAAATGAAATCGGCTTGTCTCCCTCTTTAGGAATCAGATGAATCCTCCCAGCCAGCTGCGATGGATGAAGCTGACAGCTCCAGCAGCCATGATGGAGGTGTGAGCGAGGAGCCCGGCCTGGCTCCTCTGGATCCTCTGCCCCCCCCTGCTGAAGCTCCTGCTGTCCCTGCAGTGCAGGAGGACCTGAGCGCCTGCCTGACCCACACTGAGGAGAAGAAGCTGGAAGGATCCTGCCACACCGCAGCAGGTAGGACTTCTTCACTCTGACTCGTGTCTGAGTCTCCAGGCCCGTTCACACTGTGGCTCATGATGAGTTCAGGCTCTGACTTTTCTCTCTGCTCTTTTACTTTTCAGAGGACAAAAAGACCCAGAAGAAAGGAGTCTGGCGTTTCTTCCGTTGGCTGTTTGGAGCCCTGAGCTCCCGCTTTGTAGCCAACAACACAGAGATGGACTAAATCTCTGATTTCCATCAATGTAATAAATACATTGATTAATTCATTCATTGTTGTTTCATGGTCAGCATTAATTACTGTATTACTTTGCACACACACACACACACACACACACAAAAGAACATGGTGTGAGAGTATGGATGAATATCTGCTCAAGTATCAGCTATTGGCTGTTTTAGTTAAACAAAATCAGTATCGGCCTTAGGAAAACACTGATAGTGGTCGAATTCTAATTTCTAATCCTTAAGATATACAGTATGAATGCACACCTTTTGACCACACAACAGTCAAAATAATAATACAAAATAATACAAAATAAAGTGTATAAACCTATCATAACAGAGTAGTTATTAATCCATTATAACATAAAGATACACAGCAGATCACACTGGTAATTATATAAGAAATCACATCAACAACTACACTGTAAATTATCATTAAGTTAATTAGCTTTGATTAAAACCTCTTCATTCTTTTCCTCACTTCACTGGTGTTATCACTGTTTTCTAAGAACAATAAACACAGAGCTGTACAGGGATTTTAAAGCAGCCAACACCCCCAGCCTAACATCTGTCCTCACATCACTGTAAACCCAATGCTGTGATGGTTTATTTTGATAAAAAGGTAATGTACACCACACAATGCAACACAAATACATCTCAAACAACAAACTCTGCAGGGAGAGAGCTCAATAACCACATGATGTTACACAGGCCTATGCTACCTGGCAGATGCTTTTAGCCAAAACTACTTATAATACCATGAGTGCGCACATTTTATAGCCTGGGAAGTCTCGGTGGGCATCGAATCCATAAAACACAGGGAATTGAACCTCTAACCATGGCAGAGTTGGTGCTTTTCTCTACCCACTGAGATACATAGGCTTGCAGTTTTAGTCTCTATTAATAAAAAACCCTTTTTCCTTTTCATGACAAAAACACTGTGAATAAGCAATTCACCACAGATGTCTCCACTGCAATAAACATCCAAATCTGTCTGAAATCTAACACGCCGCATCAGTGCACGAACACTACACGGCTGTCAGGAAATTACTTCCCTGTTCATGTACTGTACACACTGTGCTCGTCTGGGCAAATAAAACATCAAGTCAGTCTGAAAAACCCACAACACAGGGACAAGTTCATATAAAATGACGAAAAAAAGCGAGAAGACCCTGCCCTCTCAACATAATATATGCGGGCATTTTGTTAGGTATTCATGCATAATATAAAAAGGTAGACAGTCTGAAATAGAGCACAACCTCTCATTAAGCTGTTTGTGTGTGAGAGAGAATGTGTGTGTAGTATAGTGTACTACTGCTGACTTCACTTCCTGTCTAGTTAAAGCATAGGCTAATCCTGCACTGCACAAATGCCTAGTTAAGCATATAATCCCACATGTGGGTGAAGGACCGGGACAAGTGTTTCCTTTGCCTTCCTTTACATTTACATCCTCCCACTAATGGAAAGATATAAATGCAGTGAAAGTCATCATTTGGCCTTATTGCTCAATTCACCTAAACATAACTAATATTGCGTCATATTATTATATCATCATAGCAGAATTATATCATGGGATAAATATTGAAATAAAAGCATTTCTTAACCTACATCTAAGAGAACGGGTTCCTTACTTGAAAAAGTTTAGTGCATCACTTCTTTAAAATGGTGGTTATCTCATTTTGGAACAAAACTGTGCACTGACATTTGATATGTTCTTCCGGAGATGTGTTGTATGACCCATCACTTTGTTGCAGTTTCAAATTAGGTTTGAAATGCCTGCATAAGCAACTGCATGAAACCCAGTAAATCTCTGCTGCTCTATTTCATACAAGTAAGAGAACACCTTTTACAACTAGGATACACAGTAACAATAGGGAGCGTCTGAGGCCCTAATAAAAAAGTGTCCCTTGCACTTCCACTGCCTGATAAAACCACCCCTATCTACACAACAGCCTCAGCTATCACCAGTCATTTGTTAATGATTTCCTGCCACTCCACCATTTAAGATCAAACCATTGCAACCTCAGCATCCAGGATGGGCAGACCCTCTCACTTACTTAACACACTCGCAAAATGGTTTATGTATTGATCAAACGGTTTATATAAAGCCAGGGTGGTTTATGATTGCTGAAACTTCCTGAGTATGTAAATGGCATGTTTGGCAGCAGCTGAGGTGAGGTGACAGTCAAATGGAAGAGTTCATTAGGACAAAGGCTATAATCTGTGGCTGTTAATGAAGACAATAGGAATGGATATTGCAACTGAGGTGCAAAGTACTATCTGATCTTCTAAGATATATTGGTTATGATAAAGTACTTTTATAGCTGTCAACAACACACATAGGCCCTGATTGTTTCACAGCACACCCTCTGGACAGGCATTTAAGTCAGTCAGGCGAGGTGAATGAGAAGCACATAATCTGTTTACTTCACATCAGGGGGAAGAGAGAATCCACCTGAGCCACATCCGACAACCACAGATAGATTGCCACCTCTCTCTCTCTCTCTCTGTGCCTCCGCCAATCCAAGTAAACCTACAGCCAGTCTGAAGAAGACCTTGGGAGCGTGTGCCAGAGACACGGAGGACGGAGACGTCTCCTTCGCTTATCGTCTCCATAAATCTCTCTCTCCCTCCGTCAGCTTCACTTTATCCCTTTCTCTTCTGCCTTTCTCCTGAGCTCAGGATATCCCCTGGCCAGTCCCCATCTCCAGGATCTTGGTAACATACGGCCAGAGCCTTGGTGGTGTCAGTATGGGTGTCAGTGGTGCGGGCGGTGATCGGCCTCTGAGTGGCTGGCTGGAGATCAGGGGCCTCGGATCTCTCTCTCTCTCCCTAGGACAAACTCTGTTATTGTTGACCACTGTGGGGCTCTGAGACCCCCTGAAAGGCCACAGCCTGGGCACAGTGACAGGTACCAGCATGGGGTTGGAAGAGGGAATGAAGGGACGGAGAAAGGGAAAGGAAGGGATGATGCCAGACTAAGGTCCCTCTTGATCAGGTCTAAAACTGTCCTGAAACCAACCTTTGAAGTTCAAATTTTTTCACTGGAAGGAGTGAAATTGAATTTTCCCTGAACAGCAAGTCAATCCATTTACTCCACAGTCTGGTTTAAGAGCACTTTATTATATTCACTAAGCTTGACAAGTCCCTGGGCTATATTGTTAATACAAGCTCTTTTATAGAGCTGGACAGCAGGCATCTCGGGTAGACTGCTGTCCTCCACTGCTGCCTTTGTGTTAGGCCTCTGTGAGAAAAAAGCTGCAGTGTTGTTTGCTGAAGCTGAAAATTGGGTAAACAGTGGAGTATGTATTATTCTATAGGCTCATAGAGAAAGACTTAGGACAAAATAATAGCTATCTGGCACAGTAGCAAGTGAGTGAGTGAGTGCCCTGAAAGAAGTAGTGATCCAATTTGCGTCAATCAAGACATGCAAGGATATTCTTTCAGTGCATTAGAATTAGTCTCTGACTTTCTCTCTTTTTACTGCCTCGTTCTCCGTTTAGACAGGAAAACCACAGCTTAGGAGTGCAGCAATGAGCAGCAATGACTTTTGCATGAAACGCTTAAGATAGCGAGTATGATCACGACACCACTGAGCTCTATAATGATGACAGCACTATAGGGTAAAGTTTCTCTTCAACATGAAGGCAATGACATGATCTACAACTTCTACTGCTGACAGCAACTTTCCTCAAGCTACACTTCCTTCCATGCTTCCATCTACATAAGCTAACAGCGTCCAAGAGGCAGTGAAATACCTCTTCATGTGATGGCGACATATAAGAAATTTGCCACAACTTTCTTGAATTTAAGATGTGAAACGCTAACAATAAAGTGGTCCTCCTCTCCACAGGGAAGTCAAAGGTCAGAATCAACTACAGAACAGGAACCCTGGTGTTTATGATCTAAGCCGTGAGCAAGGAAGATATTTGCCGACATTGGGGCTAGAAGGGCTGGTCTCAGGAGGGAATTGGAGAGGGACAGCTGGGCCAAACTACAATTTAGCGATACATGTTTGTCTTCAAGAAAAGTTTTTCTTCCGGACTCCAAGGTGGACAGAAGGGAAAAAAGTTCTTGCTTGTTCCCTACTTTATCTTCACTTGTAAAGAATGCAAGAAGACCATGTGAACAAACATATGTGCATACATCCACTGTTACTATCATTGTGGTAGTCAAAACTTTATGTTACCATGGTCTGGCAGGCTCAGAAAGTGACTTTGCTGTCATGATGGCACTGGAGTTTACCTTTGTCCTCCGACTGAAAACAATGAACATCCGACTTGCTGTCTGCTATATTGGGCCACAATGTAACACAGGATATGTCTAATTAATTAGTATGTTGGTACCAGAGGCAGCAGGCAGCTGCTAAACATTCTCTAAGCTTGTTGAATATCAAAGGTTAATGGCTTTATAGCTCGCCTTAAACATGAAGTCTTTTGCTCCACCCACACTTGGTATCCCATAATGATCTGGCATGTTGGGAGGGCCTTGAACTGTGTATGAAACACACAAAATGGTATGTGACGTGAAAACTTGACAAGGCTATTTCTGATCCCAATCCCATACAAGGGAAAAAGAAAATTAGCATTACAGATGCAACGAAGAAAAATGCATAAAAACTTCAAACGTCTTCAATTTAAGATATCTTGATTAAATCTGTTAGACTATCTAAGACTAATGGAATAAGGAGCAGGGTGTATCATGTATTATGATACTATGAACCTTACAGCCCCACTTGCACAAGCCTCTTGAAATAATGTTCAACTTGAGAGAGGTCCAGGGATCGCTGCAGTCCACAGTACGCCTTGATAGCAAGCGTTACACAACTGAGTTATGATCAGAGGTTCATGCCAAATGTCATGCCATTCATTGACAAGGCAAAAGATTACAGGCAAAAGAATTCTGCAAATTCAACAGGGCCCAAGCAAGAGAGATGGCTGCTTTGATAACACTAGAAGGAGTAATTTTCTCTTGAATAAAGTAGATTTCAGAGGACAGAGAAAGACATTTAGCTTAACTTCATTTCTGTATTATCCAACTGATGCATTCCTGCTACGCTGTATTGGCAAGCACCATCTGATTGTGTGAATTTTTGAGTGATAAGAGCAATGACGCACTTTGTCAACATGAGTTTTCAGCCCAGGATGGAAAATGAAGAGGGACTGCTTCCTCATCAAAGGACAGCAATAACTGGAATAACAATAACACTGAGACAAAACAGCACTATTGACAAAAGCTGGGAACCAAATTAACAACTTTTAGGTCCATTATAAAGACCATGCTGGTTTGGGTCAGTTGGACATGACCTTATAGTGTGTGAGAATTCAGGTTTTTAATATCTTGGTTCTCAAATCCAGTTAGGGCCATCATAATCCCGTTAAATATGCAGGATCTTTAGTTGGGACAAACCTTGACTTCCTCAACTCAAATCTGAATGGAAAGCAACAGCAGCCATTGTCCAGTGTGCATTCCTAAACCATTATCTCATCGTTACATGTGTGATCATCAAACCCAACTCTTTGTGAAATGTTTGTGCCTCAACGACACAAGACAAAAATAATCTGTGACAGCTAGTCGCTTAGTGTGTGATGTCCAATCTTTTCACAGTCTGTTCAGTCATCCACACAGCCTAATCGGACTGGCACGTATAGCGGGGCTGCTGACTGACTTATATTTATGGCCTGAGGATGCTATCAGCTTACATAGTCAACACAGAAACGTCACTACATGGAGAATTATGGTTTATTAGCGTCAGAGACACAAACAAACCAGGACTGGAACTTGAGCTGTACAGCAAGAAGCTGTAGATGACAGGAAGTGGTTTCCTCATGCAAGCACATCTCCACCCAAGAGCTCACATCTCATCTACAGGCAGAGGAACCTGCTGTGCGTATGTGTGTGTGTGTGTGTGTGTGTGTGTGTGTGTGTGTGTGTGTGTGTGTGTGTATGTGTGTGTGTGCATGCGTGCGTGTGCGTGTGTCCTCCACCCACTAAATCTTCAACTGAGATGTATGAGTCTGCGCCTGAGACATCACTACTTCAACCATCTTTTTTTTCTGTGAACCTAAAGTGTGTCACTGCTGTGCTCTGGGACTTTAACATTTTAGTAATTTAAGTTATTGTTATTGTTATTGTTGCCCTGTTATCCAGGGCAACTTAATATGAAAGTAACATTACGTAAAAGGTACAGGACCCCTTATGAACAAGGAAAATCAAATGGTCGAAAAACTTCTGAGAAAAACTGTACTTTACCTCAAGTTTTCAATTCGGCCTCTACCTCACACTACCTGTTCCTGTTTCCTATTCATCTAAACATCTAAATCAATTTCTGTTTGGTCCTGCTGACACTAAGAGTGAATGCACAGTTTAGCAGCTACCTCTCATTGATTAGAGGGGAGAGCAGGCTCAGCCCAAAGCTTGGCAATACGGCCCGGTGTATAACATAGAATCGATGCATTCACTAACAGTTCTCGAGAAAGACAAAGACAGAGACTTCAAAGACGCTTTTGTTATTTAATTACTTGCACCAAATGCAATTATAATTCCTGTCACGCCAGAGACCCTGATTAAATCTTGATGGATCTGCAGGCTTTTTTGGGCAGCTTAACTTCTCGGCCCAGACTTAAGCTGAAGGGAGTGAAATTACTACGGGACTGGTCGCTAAAACCATTCTGTCATCTTAGCAGGGATATCCGGAACATGTCCTTGGTTAACCTTAAGTGGAGACATTTGAAAAATCAAGAGATTACTGCATGTCCTCTGTGCTGTGTGTCAGTGAATACACTTTGACTATGAATACAGGCAATTGTGACAGAGGCGTGGACTATAGACAGACAGCATGTCTGTCTGGGCATGTGTACGTATTGTATGCCATGGCTGAGCCGGTGAACATCTTGGTGGATCTCAGTGAGAACAATCTACAGTTTGTTTTGGATGGCAGCCCTCAAAGATCTCAATGGAGACCAGCTGGCACAGGCAAGGCCTTCAAGATCAGGTCCACTGAATAATAGCGGCATTGAGTCAAACTTCAGCACTTGAGGAGGAATTTAGATTGCTACATGAGTGTCAATACAATGCACTCAGCATTACTTAAGGTATCGTCGATCAAATCGCAAGGAAACCTGAGCAAACGCGGCTGTATTGAGCAACATAAAAGTGATCGTGATTTATAGCT
Organism: Neoniphon sammara; assembly: GCA_900302535.1. NCBI lineage: Eukaryota > Metazoa > Chordata > Actinopteri > Holocentriformes > Holocentridae > Neoniphon > Neoniphon sammara. The sequence goes on from OMKZ01042834.1 coordinate 7,633, forward strand.
TCCACTACTCCTGAATCAATAAAGAGCTAGGTCAATTGTTCTTTTCCAGCCTTATGTGAGTTGAGCGATAAGAGAAGTTGTGAAACCATGTAGAGAATGAACCCTTGGAATGATGAGATCTGCCCCAAGGCCTTCATCTGATGTCGAAAGTCTATAATGACTGAATGTCTTTTGTAAAAGAGTAACCACTGGCCTGTCCATTAATGGGGGTTAAAGTCGCGATGACTGGAAATGCTGATTTTCTCTTTTACTGAGACAAAAAAGCAGCAATGCAATTACTTTACAGGACAGAAAGGGCAAAAACTGTGAGATTGTCCAGATTTCTAGTCATGGACTTAATTACACTGAACCTTGCCTCACAGCTTTTAACACCAGTGCATTTAGGATTCTGTTATTCCATCATTTGTCTGACATTTTTGTGTCTTCAAGTGGAGAACAAATTGCTGTTTAATCCTATGGCCAGCCCCCTCCTGCGCCACCTCCCCCCTCCACACACACACACACACACACACACACACTTCAGTCCAGCCGCACTGACAGCGTGTGTTGAGAGGGGGTGTAGGTATTTCAGGGTCGGTGTGGGCTCCTTGTCGAGGCGTGAGAGTCTGCTCTCCTTTCCTCGCTGGCCGAATCCCCTTTCTCCTCCCTTTCTCCCCATGCAAACACAGCGGACAAAGCCTCATTCTGCTGCTGGGAATCTCTATGGTGACCAACAGACGGCCCTTGGGGTGGTGGAAGACTAAATCGCAGGAGGCCAGGATGTTGCCATAATATGATGACATGCTCACTCAACTCTTGCTTTTAGGGGAAAGCAATATCTGAAGAATTAGTTACACAAGTCCTCCTTAATCATGCCTGTATGACGAATTTGGTTAAATTGGTGTGAAAATCAGTTCAAATTCGTCTTTGAGTGTGATGAACACATTATTCACCCTTTGGGAGATTTGCCCTGGACAGCAAAAGCAAATCAAAATTTTAAAAAGAGGTGTGTGAAAGGAGCTATTATTTGAAGTGTAATCACAGTCGTGCCCAGTTGGGCCAGTTTCACGTCATCATCAGCCAGCCCATTCAAGTGTAGCCCTCTGGGAAGCAAGTATTAGATGCCAGTATCAGGCCATCAGTCAAGCTCTGCCAAGTCTCCCATCAGGGAGGAATGTAGCAGGAGAGTCATAGCATCACAGCCAGCTAGCCAGGGCTTCTCACTCTCTGGAGGCCAGGGCATTAAAAGACTCACATAAGTGGAGAGAAACTGAGACTTGGGCATCACTATTTCCAATACTAGCACACGGCCAAAATGCCCACCTGAGGTACACATAGCCATGCATTTATCAAAATGAAACCTACATAGGATGATTCACAGCTTGTTCCATTATTTACTATTAAAGGTGCTGCAACTAGCATTTTTAAATATCAATACATCATTGTCATATTTATTGTGATATCTTAGATATGATTACTGTAAACAAACAAGACCACTGCAGAGATGACTGGTAGTCTCTCACACACTTGGTATTATTAGTGACTACATTTTCCATAAAGGCTGTTGCTTCCTATTGCAAAGAAGATGTTTCTTTGGTCACAGGCTTTCTCTTTGTCTTTATTGAAGAGGATGAAGACATTGGACGTGACTTTGCATTGCATTTTACTGCTTTTTTGCCACTGCAGACACTCTGAAAACTTGAGCTCATTTTGTTCTGGGTTCTGTAAAGCAGTCTCAGTTTGTGCCAGTATACAATGCAGTAGATTAGCCTTGAAATCTGACCCAGTGGCATACAATGTAAAGTAAATCTTTGCCAATCTTTTTGGGTCTTATTTGTCTATCATAATACTGAAATATCAAAATAAATGAGGTGCTGATGTATTGGTGATACACGTACCGCTTTATTACATTTGTGTTATGATTCAGCATGAGTCCTGGAGAAAAAAAAATATTTCCTAACATATCAAACTTGAGGTATCTGATGACATTGGGCCAGCAGGGTGGTAAAGTCATCACCATCCTACTGCCCTGAGTTTCCTTGAGCAAGACACCCACTCCCTACTAGTTCCTGAGGTGCTGTTCTGTAGCTGACCCTGACCTCTCTGTGGAGGAGGGTAAGAGAAAAAAGAATTTCCAAGTTTCAGATTTATTATAAGCCACTGCACTCTCCACACAAAAACACAGAATAAGTCTATTTTCCAGGGCCCAGATGTTTGCACAGTTACGTAGCATAGAAAATCTTGGTGTGTCTTGTGACCTCTGCACACCCACTGCTGAATAACACTATATGATTTCATAACCAACAGCAAAAGCCTCATATTTTAAAGAAAGAGAGAGGAAGATGGTAAAACAAAGGCAGAAATTATATGTGATGATGTGCCCAGACACTTGGAGAAGCAACTACATGTTCTACAACCCAAACCACTGAGGGAAATGGCAGTGGTTATGGTGGTATAATAGACTACAATGACAAGAAAATGCTGATGTTGTCCAAAGCTATGTACGTTCTCTTGCGAGTAACACATGGATTTTGGTCCTATCTGTGAATATTATAACTAAAAACATGAGAGAAACCTTCATCTAACAACAGGGACCTGTATAAAGTCTAGACACTGGACTTGATCAAGGTTAGAGCAGCATATAAAGTTCACCGAGACCGTTGTAATTACCACACACTATTTTTATCCCATTATAACAACTCATATCATCAAAAATCTTGCCAGATATTGAGAGCATGTTCTGTCTGGCTGACATGCATCAAAGCAGCGAAGATTCTGGTCTGACAAGCCAAACCTGACTAGGAGCTGAAGGGGGAAACATCTGACAGACTGTACCATAAAGACTGCTCAGCTGGGATGGGTAGAGGCCTGGGGCATTGCACTATGCTGTGTCACCTCCGAGCCTATAGCCTTTCACTGGCTCTGGCGCTGAAAGTGGCGGCATAATAGAGGATCTTTTTCCACGTAACCTTTGCAGCTCACCGATACAGCAAGCTGCAAAGTTGATAGGAAAATATAGCTAAGCACATTTTGGCTGAGGCATCTCTTTGTGTCCAATCTGACTCCTGTACTGTAGAAAACCCAGAATGCATTACTTTTCTTCCTCAATGCTGATAGGGCCACAGGTTCAGAGCCCACCTCTTTAATCTGTCTGTGGTCCAGGTCAAGTTTAAACTTAAAAGCACCATTTATTATCATATTACATATTTACATACCATATTCTAATTCTTACTTCACCAGTTTGATACTACTTACTGTGATACACTGCATAGGCATATTACTAATTTAAATTTATGTGAGGCGAGAAACTATAGTAAATCCCTGTTTTCACTGGCTAATCGGCCCTGTTTAATATATGCCCTAGTCGACATCATACCGAAGCCCACTCAAAATTTGGTCAATTTAATCCTGCCTTGTTTATTCACAAATGTTGGCTATACACCTCTAACATGATTGAATACATTTTAGGAGAGCCACAGCAAAATTCGCCACAGGACTGATCCACCAAGCAGCAATTACCATCAATAAAGTTTAGCTGGAATTGCTTCAGCCCTACTCGTTGTCATCCTGCACTGAGTATTTTGGTGGGAGAGGACAGTCTGTGATAACAAGCAAACCAATTTAAAAAGTTGATATTTCCTAGCTTGCTTGGTATGCCGAATTGAAGAATAAACCCTAAGGATTAAGAAAACGTCTTAAGTTACGTTGTAGTCGTATGAATTTTGTCAATGAGCAAAGGCACAACTTTATCGCATATTTTTCATGGGTTTTGGTTCTCTCAATACAGGGACAGAGTGGTGCTACGATGTAGCCTAATACGTTTGTTTTCAAACTTGCCTTTTTTTAAATAATATTTTTAGTTTTAGACTGAGGAGAGTTTGAAGTGACTTAAAGAAGAAGTTGAGCTATTTTAGTTTAGTGTACCTTGGAGCTGACACTCAGCCTCTGCAGGGAGACCTCTCCGTTTTCTCCCGGAGCAGGGGTGGACTCCCTGCGGCTGCCGTTGCTCTGTGCGTCCCCGCGGTCTGAGTCACTGTCACCGCCTGGCAGAGGAATCCCCTCCGTGACGAACTCTCTCCGGCACTGCAGGTTGTGTTGCTTCAGCAGCTCTGCCGTTTCGGCGTCTACCACGATGATCTCCAGTGCCCCGGCGGTGGCTCGTATCCTGGCGACCACCTGCTGATGGCTCTCGCCCTC
>OMKZ01042837.1:10906-32521 GCA_900302535.1 Neoniphon sammara
TGCATGTCAGATGTTGGCTATCACATCGCAGTGAAGACAGGTGACATCCCCGGGGGCAGCTCAGACTCCAAGGTGTTCGTCAAGCTCTACGGGGAGAAAGGCGACACCAGTAAGATGATGCTGGTGGTCTCAGACAACAACCTGGGGAACTACTTTGAGACGGGGCGCGTTGACGTCTTCACCGTGGAAACCTTTGATATTGGACAGGTGTGTTGACACAGTGGAGGCAAAGAAGTCTGTTAAATGCAGTGTGGCTCCGCATGAGTTAGTGGAGCTTCAGCCTCTGAGGAAGCTATAGTGACAGCAAGTCGCTATAACTGGGATCAATTTTCAAAACGAAATGCAAGTGGCTTCTCATAGCCCAAAATTAACCAATGTCTCCAAGTGCTTATGTTTAATTTCCCCTGTATAACTTAGTGACAGGAGCATATACTGCAAGGATTAGGGGTTCAGTTTATTCTGGAGCCACCCAACAATAATATATGCAGTCATGGTGCTTTGCATAAATATTATGTTAATGCATTCAAGCATACTGTAGAGTAGTAGCACCACAGTCAATAGGTTAGATAAGCATTTAGCTTTGTATGCATATTCATTCAGCAGTGTTTCTTAAGCTATGAATCCTGACACAAAATTGGTTGTAGACCTATTTTTAGGCAGCCCCTAAATAATAGAAGTGTGTTTTCAGTGTATTTTCATTAAGTGACAATAAATTAGTCGAATATAGATCAGACAGATAGATAAAGACAGAAAAGACCCAGGATATAGAAAGGATCAGAAAAATGTGTGTAAAATACCTTGCTTTCATCAAATTGGATATTTTTTTCTCTGCCTATTTCTCATTTCAGATCAATCGTCTGATGATTGGCCACACCAACGAGGGCATGCGTGCAGGCTGGTTCTTGGACAGCGTTCAGATCCTGGTTCCAGTCCATGGTAAAAACTACATGTTCCCCAGTCACCGCTGGCTTTGCAAGGACGAGGCTGATGGCAAGACGGAGGTGGAGTTGTACCCCAGCGAGATCCTGGACATGGAACAACGTAGGCTGCACGCTTATACTTTCACACAATCAAAAGAATCTGCACACACACACACACACACACACATACAGAACACACTCACTTACAGTTAAATGCTGATACAAGTGAAGTTGTTGTTGGCCCTGAATGTACATCAAGACAAATTCAATAGTCTCTTGGTCTTTTAACAAAAAACAAGCAGGGCTTCATCTAAAAATTTCAACCATCATTTTTGATCCAAGTTTAAACTTTGAGCAACATTCCAAAAAGTGAGTTCACTTACATTTTGTCCAAGTAAGGGTTGTCCAACTAAGGGTCCAATTAGTGTTGTTATTACTCTTAAGTTGTTTTACTTACTTCCCCCCATTATTGCTGTTTTTGGCCATGTTTCCTTTCATAGCCTGTTTGTTGACCACTTTGTAACTTCTGTTATGTCTAGTGCTATATTATTGCGCACACACACACACACACACACACACACACACACACACACACAGAGAGAGACGTATGCTTGTGCAATAATAATTAGTCTATGGACTTTTGTGTGCTCTTATTTTGCAGTGATTAACTATGAGGTAACAGTAGTAACTGGAGATATAACATTTTCCGGCACCAATGCTTCAGTGTTCATCCAGATCTACGGGGACAAGGGGAAGACAGAGGTCATCACCCTCCAAAGCAGGTCCAACAACTATGAGCGGAACGCCACAGAAATATTTATGGTATAAAAGCTTGGATTTCATATTTTCTTTGGCTTCAAAATACAGCTCAACAGTCAGAGCTGAGAACCAAAGAAATGAGTGAATTTTTAGATATTACAGTTTAAGGAATAAGGCTTCTATCTGTTTCTCAGATGGAAGCCAGAGACGTGGGCAAGGTCTTCAAGATCCGCATCGGTCATGACGGGTCGGGGATTGGATCTGGCTGGTTCCTGGAGACAGTGGATGTCAAGCACCTGATCATGGCCTTAGTGCCCAAGGAGAAGAAAAAGGAGGATAAGAAAAAGAAGAAGAAAAAGAAGAAGGGCGAGGACGACGATGACGAGGAGGGGGGAGAGGAGGAGATGCAGGAGGTGGTGCTGACTTACCATTTCCCCTGCTCCCGCTGGCTGGCCGGGGGAGAGGAGGACGGGGAGCTGGTGGTGGAGCTGCTGCCGGAGAACGCAGAGGACCTGGAAGGTACAGAGTAAAGATCCAGTGGTGTAGCTCTAACTGAGGAGCTAGGGGTAATTTTGCACTTCATCAGAGAAACAGGATGGTGTATTCTGTAAGCAGGGCCCTGGGAAAACTTGAACAGCCTCAGAAGTGGCAACCTTTTGTAACACAAGCAAAAATACGGCCTCAGTAAATTAAAGTCTACCCTATCCTGTCACTCACCATTGTATGCTGTCCAATGAAAATGCAAATGCTACGAAAATGCTCTCAGACAGGCAGGAAACATCCCTCACAAAATATTTAACTAAGTGCTTCCAGTTTTTATCATCTATTTTAAACATGTAGCATTAAAAGTGCTAATTTTCTGGGTCTACAGGATGAAAAATGCTTAAAATATAATGCTAACATCTTAGAAAGGATAAAAAAACATTATAGGCCATAAAAATAGATATCAATAATAACTCTTTAGAGCTGCTAAATCTGGCTTGGTGAATCCAGGAGACAGAAAACAACATACTTCATGTACAGTTGTATGTTAATATGTATATACACACATATACAATATATTTATGGCTGTCATTTGCCCCTTTTTATTTTTATTTTTCCCTTTTGATTTTTATTTTTGATATATGTGGCACACGGGATCTTGTAGTTAATGCTGATTTAGCTGACAGGCCTGGCTTGATTTGACACAATTCCCTGATGTCCTGGCCTACATAGGACAGGTTAAGAGGTGTTAGTAATCCATCCCCTTGCTTTGTCTGACAGTGAACACCTATGAAGTGAGCGTCTTCACTGGTGACATGCTGGGAGCTGGGACCGATGCCAAAGTCTACATTAATATTTATGGGGAAAACGGGGACACCGGAGAGCGCTATCTGTGGAACTCTGGCAACCTCAACAAATTTGAGAGAGGGCAGGTAAGACGGGTTAAACAGAAGGAAGGAAGCAGCTTTGTGAACGGGCTATGGTTTCCAGTAATGAAAAATCATAATTGCGACTGATGATGTGGAAAAATAAAATACTGGGGAAAACAAAACAAGATGTTCTCTTTTGATTCATATACAGCCAAAATATGTTATAAATAGTTTTCACTGACATCATGCATTTTTGAACTTTAAGCCAGGAGCCAAAATACCCACAAGCCAGTGGGTCATTCATCAGTTGACAAGGGTAGAGATGTTTTTTTTATTATTATTATTTTTATTTCTGCTTTATTTAATAGTGACAGTGTAGATAGACAATAAAGACAAGGGAGAGAGAATGCATCAAAGCACGTGGGTCAGAATGGGACCCGCGCCGCCATGGTAACACGGTGATCAATTGGAGCGCCCCAGAAATGTAGTTCTTTAGCCCCAGATCCCGTGGCAAGCGTCTGAATTTTTCATTTTGGGTCTCAGGCTCAACAATTTCAAGAACCACCAGCCAAGCAGGGTATCCTGTTGGAAATGAACTAGCAGTCAGTCAAAGACTCAAGCACCTCCACACAATATGAACCCTCCACCAGGCTGTAGGTGGGAGTGTATTCTGGTAGGATTACAAGCTCTCCTGCAGGCAAGCCAGCTGTGATGGAGAGGAGCTGCAAGGAGTCCTCTGAGTCATTGAACCTGTCCTACTTTTACTCATCACTTAATTAATTCAAACCAGTGAATTATTCATCTCAACATTACACCTGGCTCTGTAGGAACACAAAACTCTTGTCCACAGACAATTAGTTTTATTTCTTCTCTCAGATCAAACGTAACAATAGCCTATTGTGATTAAACGAGGAGGGTTTTGTGAAGTGTTTGCCTACAGAACAATTATAGATGTTTATTCCCAATACAAACCAATGAGTGCAATCAGCCACGAGATAAGGATAACGAAATAACTCACCAGATAGATAAATACTGTCACTACAAGTCCTTAAAGGTGGTGAACTCAGACATTTTTAAAACAGAATATCAGATTAATTTTCAATAACAAAAGCCCATGTCGAATTGCTGTCTTTCCCAGGAGGACATTTTCACCCTAGCAGCTGTTGATCTGGGCCCTCTAAAGAAGCTACGTATTCGCCATGACAACACCCAGTCCAACTCAGCGTGGTACCTGGACCGAGTGGAGATAGTGGACACAAAGGAAGATACCACGTAAGTGCATGCAAACCAATGGATTTTGTTCATCAGTCTAACTTTTGGCAGTATTCAGACTGCAAGTGCTTACAATGATACCATAAAATGCTGTTAATGATAAAAAATCTGCTGATCAAATGCATTTCGTGGGTTTGAAGGTACTATTTCCCATGTAACCGCTGGCTGGCAGTGGATGAGGATGATGGGCAGGTAGCGAGAGAGCTGGTGCCGGTGGACGAGGCCTTTATGAAGAAGGATGATGACGAGGGGACAGGAGCCACTCTGGGCCTCGAGCAGAAATGTAAGGGAGTTTCAAAGCTGGCTCATTTTTTTTTTCTGGAGATGAAAAGGAGTCCTGTTCAAGTATTGATCTAAAAACTGGTGAAGCTTGCAAGTGTAGAGCTCAGTGGAAGGACAAGGGAAAGAGGGGCTCATTTTTTAATGCAAAGATGAAGGAGAATTAATTTTTGTTTAATTTATCTTACAGCCATGTCCACTACATACACCCTCAGAGTAAAAACAGGGGAAAAGAAGTATGCTGGAACCGATGCCAACCTTTTTGCCATGTTATTTGGGGAAAATGACGCCACAGGTAAGATAACTACCATACATTACATAGTTGCCTCATTGGACGGTGTGTGAGATTTCTCTAAACGGCACTAAATCTAATTCAAATCTAATTTAATCTGATTCGACACGTCCCTCACAGGGATCATCAACCTAAAAGCGTGTAAGAAGTACAAGAATAAGTTTGAACAGGGAATGATTAATGAGTTCACTGTGGAGGCGGTGGACTTGGGAGACCTGGAAAAGCTACGAATTGGCCACGACAACACAGGTGGGCTTTGGGGTCAACGGAGAGGGGAAGCTGTACTGATCATAAATAAACATTTCCAGTTATAACCAGTAAACTGGATGAAATAGAGTAACACGTGACTGGTCTCCTGCTCTCAGGAGGCTCGCCTGGCTGGTTCTTGGACTGGGTGAAGGTTGATGCCCCTTCTCAAGGCCTGGGACTGTCCTTCCCATGTGGTCGCTGGCTGGATAAAGGAGAGGATGACGGGGCAACAGTGAGAGACCTCTATCCCGCTGACTTACAGATTGAATACTACACGCCATGTGAGTCACAGTGAAAAATATTGTGGAACGGTATACTTCATTTAAATCTTTCCTTATACTCATAACAAAACTACATGTCACCCAGGGTAAGATATTAACTTCTTTTCTGCAGGTCACACTGGTCCTTTTCAGGGGCAATTTTACAGAACAATAAAATTGCATTGCACACTGACAAATAAACACTCCATTTATGCCAGGGAAATTTGATTGACCTTCATTCCAAATGCTCGAAACTGGCAGCAGGCCTTACAGAAAGGGATAGAGACATTTTCCCCTAACCAGCCCATTTTTCTCCCTCCGTTGTTGGGCTTTTTTTTTTTTTTTTTTTACCATATTGGCTCTTTGCTTGTTTGTTGATGCAGTAGTTGTGTTGGGAGGTATTTTATCCTTCTGCTGGCTGTGTGGTGCCAACATTGACACTGCTTAAGGCTGTATATTCGGTTGCTTTTTGGATGGAAATTTGTTCCGTTTTCCTCACCGAGAACACACTGGAAAAAAATGCCTGATCACACACCCCTAAAGATCACCTATGGTAGCCCACATGAGACAGGTGTAGTCCCACTAACAAATAAAATGAAATGCATAAAGGATTAAATGTTGGGACACTTTTAGCCCACTCATTTTTATTTTCATGTTTCATGTTTCATGGACGTCTAAGGGCATTTTTTCCCCGAGCTCCTGTTCATGTTTGTCCCTGATGTCACCTTCTCCTCTTTTCAGTTGTGCCTTATGAAATAAAAATATACACCAGTGATGTGTTTGGTGCGGGGACAGATGCTGATGTGTTCATCGTCTTGTATGGTGTGAAGGGCGTCTGCACACAGCAGAAAAGCCTGTGTGTCAACAAGAGAGAAAGACGGCTGTTCTTTGAGAGGGGGGCTGAGGACATGTTCATTGTGGAGGTGAGGGTGTGCATTTTGACTTGTATAATTCGGGATAGAAAACAGAAATTGCACGTGCATTTTCAAATATAGATTCTTGTTTTCTCCCTAGTTGGAGGATGTTGGTGACACTATAGAGAAGATCAGGATAGGGCACGACAACAGGGGGTCCAACCCGGGCTGGCACCTTGATAGAGTGGAGATCAGAAGACAGCTCAGGAAAGGAAAGGTACTACAAATTCACTCAAGACTGCAGTAATGCAAGTATATCAGTTTTTGTGCATGCCTTCATTAAATTAGATGAATAATATATCATTGTTTTCTTCACACTTCCTCCAGAATTAGATATATTTTTATGCAACAATAGAAAAACATGAAAGACCCTGTCTGAACCCTGTTTTCTGGCAGGGTTCAGAGACAACCATCTTCCCATGTGAGCGCTGGCTGGCCAGGTCTGAGGATGATGGAGAGACAGTGCGGGAGCTGGTACCCTCTGACATCATCACAGAGAAACTCCTCAGGGACGGGACGCTTAAACGGACAGAGATAGAGGTGGAAGATGCCCTGGAAAGTAGGTTTGCCCATGTGACAACAGATGGTTTTATCTATATATATGTGTGTCACCCAAAATAGAGAAACAGGCACATTGTGGGAGGTAGCTTTTTTTGTATGACATCTGCATTCAGAGCTGTAAATTGGTATATTGCATAATGGGAGTAATTAAAGTATTTTGTTAGACTTAGCAGTTCTTGGATCAAAAAGGTACATTTTGATCAAAATATTTCTGCTGTAAAGTCAGTCTCCTGTAACATTAAATGGAGCCTGGTTCCATGGTTTTTGAACACATATCTTATTATGCTGAGAGAGAGAGAGAAAGAGAGAGAGGCATGGACAGATCCTGTAGACCTCAGCAAGTTAATTTACCGCATGAACAGACTCCAGCTGGATTGCAAGCCACGTAATTCACCGTCAACTTTTTGTTCCACGACAGCTCACACATACAATGTGTCCGTGCGGACGGGTGATATGTATGGAGCAGGAACCGATGCCAACGTCTTCCTCACCATCTACGGAGACCTGGGAGACACAGGGGAGCGCAAACTAAGCAAGTCTGAGAACAACAGCAACAAGTTTGAGAGGGGAGAGGTATGTGGGAAAGACACTGCCTTTATCCTAAGATATTTAATAACTGCTGTATAAAATGTGTCATAATCTTAGTCAAAAATACTTTCTTTCCTGCTCAGGTGGATAAATTCACAATTGAGGCTGTGGACCTGGGACAAGTGTATAAGATACATATTCGCCATGACAACTCTATGATAGGGGCTGACTGGTACCTGGACCAGGTGGAGGTGCTGGATGTGGAAACAGAAGAGGTGTACATGTTCCTGTGTGAGCGCTGGCTGTCGACTAAGAAAGAGGACAAACGCATTGAAAGGACCTTCTTTGTCAAGGTTTGTAAAGTTTCAGATAAGGTTGAAAAGAGTGGCGGCTTCCTACAATATCGGCCCTTTTATTGGTTCTTCAATTAGCTGTTGCCCAGGCAATGTCTGGCATAGGAAGGAAATGAATAGATTGTTTCTCTGATGTTTCCTGTACAGGGATATGAGGGTGAAAGGAACAGTGATCCAAATCTCAGGAAGATTGCCCAGGCCAAGATGGGGCTGGACAGAAATGCCAACAAGAAGAAAAAGAAGAAAAAGGTGGCAGTTGTGGAAGAAGGTCCAAGTAAGGCAAATATATATATATATTTTAAAAAAAGTTGTTCTGCATTTTTCTCAGGGCAAACAGTGATTCTCTTACAGAGTTTACCAATTTGCAGCTTTGTGTAAGGTTATGAAAAGAACAAACAATTACCGCCTCAGGGAGTGAGAAAATTCCATTGAACTGAACTGTAATTAAATCAAATGAGACGACAAGTCCTTTACCTGACCCTCTCGTTCTTCCCAGTCATCCCCTACCACTTCACTTTGTCCACGGGGACCGAGCGTGATGCCAGCACTACCGCCAGGGTCTTTGTCATCATCCTGGGGTCCAATGATACTGAGACAGACCGACTTTGGCTGGACCTGCCAGAGGGGAAGAAAAGCTTTGCAGTCGGCACCATGGAGAACTTTGTGTGCTACGGCTCCGACGTAGGAGAGATCAAGAGGGTGGAAGTGAGAATCTGGGATTGTTTTTGTCACTAAATGTGTAGAGCTGTCTCCTCTCCTCCACCTTTTCATTTACACCGACGTAAAAAATGTGAAGAAAGCTGTTTCCAGTCAGTAATAGTAAATCTTCATGATGCCCTTTTGGTATCTAGGTTAAAACAGAATTAAATGAAACATCCATTCCCAGTTTGCACAGTCATTCTCTGTCTGCGCCTCCCCATTTTTTTTCTTTTTCCTATGCCATCTCTTCTCTCTCTCTCTCTCCCTCCCTTCCTCAGCTTGGCCATAACGGTGTCACACCAGAGAGCTGCTGGTTCGTGGATGAGCTGTCGGTTGCCGTGCCAACCAAAGGTATCAAGTACATCTTCCCGTGTAAGTGCTGGCTGGCTAAAGACAGGGGAGATGGTCTCACTACCAGACTGTTCAATGTGCTGGACTCCAGTACAATCAATATCATCCGCAAGGTGAATAACAGTGTAAAAAATATGATTTCTTGTATATTTCTAACATTTTGGAAAGCGTTCAGTTATTCTGTCATATACAGATGGATTGTGCCTCTTCCCTATAGGTGATCTGTGAGACCACAGTCGTCACAGGTGACACCCAGTGTGCTGGGACTGATACCAACATCTTCATGACTGTATATGGAGCCAATGGGAGCACAGAGGAGATGCTGCTGCCCAAGAACGAGGACAGGTCAGCCTTTATTACCCTGTGGATCACTAAATGGACCCATCTCAAATTCAGATCTTTTAAATTGCAATGTTATATATAATTTCCTTTCAATATAGGTTTGAAAGAGGCCAAGAAGACACATTTAACCTGGAAATAGATGACATTGCTCCTCTGAAGAAGATCAGACTTCGAATTGATGGCACTGGAAGTCGCCCTGACTGGTTTCTAGACAGGGTTAGTATAAAAACAGCTACTAATGTCTGTTTCAGCATTGCATGTTTCACTTTTCCGCTGTGAGCACAACACAGCGTTCACTAACTAAGAAGAATGCTCTCACAAGCTAACAACCAAAATCTGTTAAATGCCTCAATAAAATCTCAAGATCCTGATGCGGAACCTGACCACAGAGGAAGTGTATCTGTTCACCTATGAGAACTGGCTGTCGAAGACCAAAGGGCCAAAGAGGACCATGGTGTGTGAGCTGGCAGCTGTGGTGGATGAGGAGGAGATGGTGGAGAGAACGACTTACATCATCCAAGTCCAGACCAGCGATGTTGGAGGTGGGTCTCACCAGTTTTATAAAGTATGAGGGTTGATAGCATAATAGGCCTCACTTATCAAGGGATATTCTCACAAATTCTATCAGAAAGCACTTTTAATTCAATAAAAAGGTTTTAGCTGACAATTACAAAGCAATGAATCATTGCTTTATTAAGCAATTATTTTTTTGTATTCATTATTTCAGTTGAGTCTGAATGAAACTGAGAAACTGAAATGAAAATGAAAGTTTTGAGCACCTTTCAGCATTTTACACATACAAAAATATGGATAAACAAAGCCCAAAGTTGTTCCTGGTCCAAGTGAGATCTGGTTTTATTAGTAACTGTCTCTGTCATTCCAGGCGCGGGCACGGATGCCAACGTGTTCCTGATGGTGTTTGGGGAGTATGGGGACACTGGGATGCTGCCTCTGAAGGAGAGCGCCAACAGGAACAAGTTTGAGCGTAAAATGAAAGATGTGTTCAGATTCCCTGACATGCTCAGTCTTGGGGAGCTGTCCAAGGTCCGAGTGTGGCATGACAACAAAGGTGAGGAAGGTGGAGCAGGGAAAGCACATCAGCAACTGGAGATGTCATTATACCAGAATCTTGGTAGTTGATACCAAAACCAGTGAAATTCAACAGTTTTTATCACCCGAATAAATACCGTGGCAAAATCAGAAATCCCGTTCCCATCCCAGCAAACATTTAAAAACTTGTCATAAACGTTAATAAGTAAACAAAAACTTAATGTGTACCAAATATTTAAACATACAGGCTACATTAGAATAAGAACACTGAGTTACAGAGTGAGGTATCAGGTTGTGTCAATGCTACCGATTGTAAAAACACTACTACTGGTATTGTTTTCAAAATTTTGCCATTGATTCTGTTCCTAAATATCTATTCTTGTTACATCCCTATAGGCAACTAAGATAATCTTCATTTATTGACTTATAGCTGAATACAGATGATCTCAGTGCTAGATTACCTTTGAAACTCAACCCAAACACAGCAAAACTAGATACAGAGACGATACCTGCACACTGGGGTATCAGACAGTCAATCCAAGACTTCAGTAGTATTTTGTATAGCACTTCTATAAAAGGGAGCGCCTTATATTTTCATTGTCAAATGTGTAAAAAAAAATAGAACATTAAAATACAGATCATGGAAATGAAAAAAAAAACGATGTGTAGAAGAAATAAAACCATAATGGGATGTGTTTCCCTGACTGTGCCTAGGCCCTGCTCCTGGTTGGCACCTTGAGTACATTGATGTGAAGGATGAGACCATGGACCAGACCTTCAGGTTTCCCTGCGACCGCTGGCTGGCTAAGAATGAGGACGACGGACAGATCATGAGAGAGCTGGCCTGTGCCAACAATGACTCTGTAGACCTCAATGACAAAACCAGTTAGTAAAAATGGAAATCTGTGGGTATAATTTACAAGCCCTGTAATTGTCAGAGATGAACTACTATAGACACATGCAGCCATTTACAGCCATTTGCCAGATGTGAAATGGTTATTATAATCCAACAATCTCTCTCTCTCTCTCTCTCTCTCTCTCTCTCTCTCTCTGCACGGTCACAGAATATGAAATTGCCACAACAACCGCTAACACAGACGACGCTAACACCACGGAGAATGTCTGGATTGTGCTGGAAGGGAAGAAAGCCCGATCTAAAGAGTTTGTTCTGGAGAATAAGAAAAAGAAGTTCTTATGGTAGGTCCTCAAAGGGAGTCTAGGTGCCTCGGCTCACTGTGAAACCCTATTATGTGTCCTTACATAATCTTCTCCCTTTCACATGTTTTGTTTTTCTACCCTCTTTTATCTTGTAGCTTCACTTTCTGTTCTGCAAGTCTCTGCTCTCAGGGGAGCTAAGCCCAAGAGACACACAAAAGAAAAGTACTCTGGCAGAAGACCAGTGAATTTACCTACTTATGGTTCAGTAAAATCAAACCCAGCCGAAAGTCTCTCTTGTGGTTGTAACTTTTTGTGTCTTCACAGTGGCGCCACTGACACGTTTGAGTTTTCATCCAAGCATGTGGGTGAGATCGCTGGCATCTGCCTGGGCCACATAACTAAAGATGGGAAGAAGGTGAAGGCTGAGGCTTTCTGGCATGTCATGGAGGTGGTGGTGACAGAAAAGGAGATGGGAAACAAGTGAGTGAAGATTACACCTCATATGACCTACTTTATTCTACATAAAATGCTATGAGTGGTCATGATACTGTTAATGTGGTTCTTTGTAATTTGGAAACTGGAAAATGACCCAGGGACTTTGCATAATGTTTTCATCTACCATTCTCCTATCCAGGTATTTTTTCCACTGTGATGCACGGATTCCCCTGTTGGCCAAAAAGGACCAATTTCAGACGTTTGAGTGCTACAGGTCCGTCGAGAGCTTTGCAAGCAAAGTCCGCAACCTGGTCCCTGTCAAGTATGAGATCATCGTCATCACCGGGGATGTCAAAGGGGCAGGCACGGACGCCAACATTTTCATCACCATCTAT
Organism: Neoniphon sammara; assembly: GCA_900302535.1. NCBI lineage: Eukaryota > Metazoa > Chordata > Actinopteri > Holocentriformes > Holocentridae > Neoniphon > Neoniphon sammara. Next base: position 23,076 of record OMKZ01042837.1, read on the forward strand.
GGCGTGAATGGTGACTCGGGCAAGCGTCAGCTCCGGCAGAAGTTCAGGAACCTTTTTGAACGGGGACAAACAGACCGTTTTGTTCTGGAGATGCTGGACCTCGGGGAGCTGTTGAGGGTCAAAGTGGAGCATGACAATGGACGCTCCAACTCGGGGTGGTACTGTGAGTGTGTGGAAGTGACCAACACAGCCAACTCGGTGACCACCATCTTCCAGTGTGGGAAGTGGCTGGATGTTAACAAGGCCGATGGGCAGGTTCAACGAGTGCTCTACCCCAGGTATTAGGAGATGCATAAAAGAAATAAGCATTTCGTCAAAGAGACTTTTTGGTTGATTATTTTTTGCACAGCATGTTATATGAGCTTTGTGAGAAGATAATTGAAATTAAATGAACTGAATGTAACTTAATAACAGGTTCAAAGAATAATACCAGTGTTTTTGTTGTTGTTGTTGTTTTTTAAGTTTGTTCTAATATTCTAGGTTGCCCCTCTCCTTTGCATTGTTCCTGGTGGTGTCTGGACTCATTGTCCTCCCTTCAGAAGAAGCCATTTGCTGCCATTTATTCTTCTGCAGTATATAAAAAAAAAAAAAAAAAAAAACTTCCACTGACTTGAAAATTGCCTGAGCTAGATAATCCATTACTTTATACAGGAAAGCTTAACTTGGTTTTGTCAGGTTCTGTTTTATCCTTTTGTGTCCAAGTGTTTTCATGTCACTGCATGCATTGCATTACACTGCCTGCTTGCTGCCAGTTACCTGACACCCACAGGACGAAATGGAAGGCTATGCCAGGGAAATATTCCTTCAAACACATGTAATTTTATGACTTTATTGTCATATCCATGTCTTTTTCTTATTTAGGGTGTCTTTGTTAGCTGAGGTAGCAGTTAATCTCAAGCTAGGCTTGACACCATGAAGTCTGTATTTTAAAAAATGGTAAAATTTAGTAAATATTAAAATATCTTATCACGTCATGAATTGCACAGTGTTTAAGAGATATGCATATTAGATAAACAGTAGTGAATGGGCTATAACTTTAAATAAGACCAGTATTCTCCTGTGAGACAGATGCCACTGCTGACATGTACCCATCAAATTATTTATGAGATAAAATACTTGTATTTTATATGTTTTGCGTCACTGATCTACATGTTTCTGAAATCATTTGCATACAAAGAGTTGTTTTTGTAATAAAGTTGAGATGTTGATGCTAAATCACATGTCCAATACAGGGTCAGGTTTGTGAAAACATAAGTAAAATTGTGTTTTTACAGACATTATTCGAACTAATTATTCTGTTATTTCACTACAAAAGGTTTTTAAAAAGCGTATGAATGCAACATGACACTGAAAAACAACCAGTTAGATGTGTCTTCAGCATTTTAGGCAGTTTATTTGAAAAACACATACAAAAAGATCATATACAAGACAATAAATAAAAAAGGAGACAGAACAGTTTGGGTTAAGCTATGCAACTTTTTGCATCATCATTAGTAATAAATACAGTACAAAATCCACCCAGAGTGAATCTAAAGATTTTCCACAATATTCACTGATCATGTTATTCTTCATTATGATTTAGCTATTGCTTTCATATTATTGATACATACTTCTACTTTTCTATAAAATACTCAAGATCATAAAACATTGCGCGGTTACAGCAAAACAGCAGTGTGTTGTACAAAGATGGCCACTTCCCTTTTTCACTGGCAGGTTAATAATCAACATTTTTTCAGCAGCAAAGAAACATCTGAAATATTCAAGAAGGTACAGCATCATATTAAACACATCTACAGAGCTACTCCCACGTACACATAGGAAAACCTGAGAAGGACATGCATTAAAAAGCTTGTGCTTTAAGTTCTACTGTTCATTCCGGTTCACCAGCTTGAGTTAATACTATGGCTACTGTCCAGTTCGCTCTGGAGTAATGGGGTACACTGTGGAGGGCATGGGGTAAGGCCAGTGAGAGCACGAAATGAAATAATAGTAAGACCAGCCAGCTTCATTCCAATTCAATAAATGTTATAATAATTTGCAGGATTAGTAGATTATTAAGAAATGCACACCGAAAACGTGGTTAGCTTATTATACTCAGGTGTAAAACACGCTATCTATATTGTATAACCACAGTAATACACCAGAAATTTGCTCAATAAGATCAATAGCTCAAGTTAGCATGTTAGCTACCTCCCAAACCCCACACAAACATAGCAATTGCCAGCAATACATACTACCAAAAAATACAGTTCATTATGTGGGTCCTAAAATAAGCACTAAATTGAGATCCAGATATGATGGAATATCATGAACATGGTCAAATCAAAACAAAAACAGCAAATCAAAATAACCTCTGACTCAAACGTGATTAATTATGGGGGGGGATAAAAAGCTGTATCATATTTGAAAAGCAAGCTAATTGTAGTAGAGCCATGCTAAGACAAAGGGGTTGCACCCCATCATCTGCTTGATCGGGTTTACCCGCAGGACCAAAGCAGGGAATATAATTGAAAAAAAAATGAAACAAACTGGAAAAAAAGAAAGAAAATGACATGGATGGAATGTAATCCAGATCAACAGCACCATGCTGGCTAGAAATAGTGTTTGGAACACCCCTAGTCAATTTTCAACTAGTTTCTTTTTTTCTCCTTTGAAAAAGAAAACACAGACGGCATGCAAAAGCATCCCCACCGACCAATGCATAATGAGGTATTCTTTTTTTAATATTTTGTGTTATTTCTAAATAAATATTTTGATTAAATTGCAAAGTTATGAGATAGAGACATTAAATATTCCACCACAATAGCTAGCTAGCTACAGTTAGTAATAAATAATGATTGTTAAATACTTAAGGCATCTTTAATCACAGCATTCTATGTGAACTAGCAACCCTCCATTTTCATCCGTCTGTAGTTTTTTTTTGGATGGAGGTTTCATACAAAAAAAAAAAGAAAAAAGAAACGCAACACAAACAGTCAAGTTACCCTCCAATAGTACACAAGGAAGCATGAAGATACTTGTAACTGAATACAAACACATAATCTAGGACAAGGAGACCCCACACCACCAAACCAAAATCAGGCAACTCCATATTATAGTGCATTTACAAAACACAAGCTACATTATAACAACAATAAATATGTTTTTGCAGCATTGCAGCTTTTTCTTCAATATGGTAAAAATGGACAAGGACTCAGCAATATGAGTGTCTTGTCCAAATTGGCATGTGAGCAAAAATCAAATTACAAGTAATAAAAAAACAAACAAAAAAAAAACAAATGGAATAAAGAGACAATCAAAAGAAAATTCGAACTTAATGTTAAGAATAATTGTTTGGTATTTTTTTAAATGGATGGCTTTTTCTCCCTTTCACCCTCTCCAAGTGAACTACGCTGACATGGTTCATGCATGATATAGAGAAAACGGCTTCTATCACTGAACATATTACGGTCGTTCTAGCAATACCATACACTACTACCATGGGGGGGAGACAATCATACACGTTCTAGCACGTATCATAGGCAAACTAGTTTGTCTTTTCCCTGTAACACCAGACACAGTCGTTTATCAAACAATAGGAGCAACTTAGATTGAAATGAACGGAGCCAATACACAACCGAGGCGATTTACTTTATATAGAAATCACATGTGCTTGTTCGATAGGCAATAAGGTTCTGGTAATAGGTAATACAAATGTCATACTTTATTCACTCTAATGGCAAGACTCAGGCACTGCATCCTCAAGCCCATGCCGGCCTCTCATGATCATGCCGTGAACGAGGCAAGAGAGAGGAGTTGCTGTTAGACACAGACCTACTAGCAGCTCTTTGCATCCTAACCTCAGCCATTAGGAGAGAAATGCTACATCGGTCTTAGATCGGTGTCTAAGGGCAACTTTGGTCTTCTCAGGATGAGTGGGGAGGGGGGAGTCTTAGGTGCATTCTCGTCCTCCTCTATGGATGAGTGGGATCGTCAGAGTCATAGTATACGGTTCACATGCACAGACACAATCCCTGTTTCTACTGCTCCACAATAACAACACAGCCCAAGCCTGCCATACAGCATGCACATCTGAGGCCTCTGCTCTAGGGTAAAGAGGCCCAACTACGACACTACACAGATCACTGGAAGCCATGCTTGCAGTTAGCGGTTTTAGCATCAACTCTGATGGCATCTACTAACTGTAAATCCAAAACCATGTTAGAAGAGAAAGAGGGATTTTTGGCCTTTTTACACAACTAGCTCCGTCCTCAATGCCTACGAAGCCTTAACACACCAAAAATTGTCACTTTAGAGTTGTATTTGCCCCCTCTGCGGTTTTATTTTTCACAAACATTTCTCAAAGCGAAGGCTTTTGCTTGCTACACAACACTGTTACTCTGTAAATACTTATTCAGTACTATACTCCATTACACCACAAGCATTCAGCTACAAGAGTTCACACCAAACAACCTCATGCTAATCATTTGATAATGTTCTGTACAGATGTGCTGAGGGCTTGGGTAATGTGCAGCTTAAAAGATTTTTCACAGGCCTGGGGAGGGGTTTAAATATAGTGGCACAGACGTGGCCTTAAAACACTGCACAAGCTGGGGAGGTTGGTGGTTGGAGTCTTCTCTCTGGGTAGCTGTATGGAGAAATGTACACTGGGTGCACAATCTGACAGAGAATCATGGGAAGCCTCAGCACATCTGTCCATACCTTTCCCCTCCTACCTTTTACATCCAATCCATTCAATCAACCATCAGTCCAGCCACCTATCTATGCATCGACCCATTCCTCGTTGTGTTGTGTGTGAGTGTGCTTTGTTGATCCCTCTGTCTCATTGGTTGTCTTCTTCGGCTGGCTCAGAAGGCAGGCTCGATAAGTGATGCAGAGGGGAAGTGGGATGTTTGGCAGAGCTTCCCCGGGGGAGGCAATGGAGAATTACAAGACCAGATCCAAAGCTGCAGGAGTCGACAGGAGGCATCAACTGTCTGGTGTCAGTTGGGTCTCAATGTCCACTCTGCATATGGGGCATTTCCTGCTGGTGGCCAGCCACTGATCCACACACGCCTGGTGGAAGAGGTGCATGCAGGGTAATCTCCTGAGGAGGAAGAAGACAGGGTCAGGCCAGTGTAAAATTAAGGGATGAATAAATTTTAAGAGAGCTGCTACATTAGCACAAGGGTGTTATTTACAATGCGGTATGTGGTGACCTTACTGCTGCGGTTACTCAACTCAGTTATACCACTGACAAAAGGCTTCTAAGTCTTTGGCTTGCCTATGACTCACAGGCCCATCCTCTTCATAGAGTTTTCTTCTCCTTTAACTCTGTGGCTCATAGAATTTAACAAGGCCTAAGACACTGTGCACAGATAAACACTCTAGAGAACAGAGAGCTTATGGGTCCCCACCAAAACAGCTTGCATCACCAAAATATTCTGCAATACACAGTCATCATGTATAGCATCACAACTTTGTATGAGTCTCTGTGAACAGTCTGCTTTAAGCATGATCAAACCCTAATGCCATCTCTGCCCCATCTTCTTCCCTTTAATGGGGAAGCAATAAGAGGTTTTCAAACATTTCAGACTCCTATTTGAAGTTGCCCTAGGGATCTTGGTATGAAAAGACATTTTTAGTTTGTGATTTTAATATATTAAAGTAATCTCTCAGTTTTTTGCAACTTATAATTAGCAATTTGTAGTGAACTAAACTAAAGCTGCACAATGTAAAATCGAGGGTAGACTGAAGTAAGGACCATTTACAGTCAACTGACAAAAAATGTGGAATATCCACATAATTTATGGGTAAATCGCGTCAATGATGAGGACCATGCAGATTCAATCACATTTTATACTTATTTCACATTTCTCAGTTGACTCTTAATAATCATTAGACCTGATGATGAACCATGTAGACTCAACCATCAAATTCCATGCCAACAACTACCAAACAACCACGACTAACAAAAAACGTAGAACTGACTTAAAAAGCTTGGACCCTGCTATTGACTATGTTATGTTGTGTTTCCAAAAAAAACCCAGAAAAATAGCCACATGTAGCTCTATCACTTTGCCAGTCAGACAGGTCACAACACTGAATACATAATAGAAGATTTGGGGAAATGCTCAGTTTGCCTTTCAGCAATATTTTCAAGTCAAGGTGCTGGAAGAAAGCCACTGATAGGATTTTGAACCTGATGCTCACAATGCATGTAGCTCAGTATTTCGGGTTAGAACTGCCAAAAACTCTATGAATGTAAATCAATCTATAAACAGCCTCAAAAACTAAAGTTTGATTCAATAACAGACCAATGCATAAGTCCACTGTATTGTACAGGTTGGGAGAGCGGTTAGTTATAAAAACAGAAATGAACAAAATGAGACATTCCATAATGACTGTCTCAGGAGTTTTCGAGCCAAAAAAAATTTCCAACCTCTGTGCTGGCGGTCTTATTTCTTGCAAATGAAGCTGACCGTAATCCACAAGTTTCCCCTAGATGGACTTCGCCGCGCAAAAGAAATACAGAGAGACCCGGTGCCATCACCAACAAACTGACCAAAATTATCCTCTTTTGGAGAGAAATAAAATGTAACCAAAGACAAGGTCGAATAAAACAAGTTTCTTGTGGTGTAGCATCCTGCAGGACAGAACAAACAGTAGAATAAGCTACAAGACTCCAAACATTTCCCCTTGAGAAAAGCTGCAAAACCAATGTAAGCTTGTACCTGACATCCTCGCCATCCTCCAGCATTGACAGACAGATGGTACACTTCTCATCTGTGTCCAGCTCTTCATCATCCAGACACATTTTCAGGTCCTGGGGTATTCTCTACAAAGAGAACCACACAAAGGCAAACAAACTTTAATTAACAAAGTATGTCGTGCAGCTGCATCTTGGAGTTGCTGTGTTTATGCCACGGGTATCAGTGAGTCAGCCCATACAGGATGAAAATAGTCACCTAATCACGGCTCTTAGAAAATACTGCCCAGGCATCAATTGGGAAAGACTCAATAACGTCTTTTCATTCATATAGCTGTGAATGATCTGGCTTCTCTAACTCTTTTCCAAGTATTTGGGTCATATTCACTACAGACGCAGTTTTTTAAATTCATTCCACGCGCATATCTGCAGATAGCTGGGATGAGTCATCCCTAGCCTTGAATTTTGCACACTGCAGACCTGTCTGACTAGTCTGTTAACAGAAATAGAGTTGAACTTTTAACTAATGTGAGACTGACCACAAACGACTTCCCTCTTCTCTACTCGGTTTTACCCTATTCGCTCCTCTTGACCCCCCGTTTTTGGTCTTTTCATTCAATTCTTTCATACCTGTCTCATCGTATTTCTCATGTTGATGCCCACATCTTCATTTCCTACCGCACATCAAAGGGAGCTACCACCCTGCGAATACAAAGCCGCCATCTTACCTTCTTGTACTTATGAGGGAAAGTGAATCTCTCTATGGTGGTCTGGACCGCCCCACGGTTCACGCTGCCCAGTCTGTCCTCCAGCTGCAGGAGCTCCTACATCGGGGACAACACAGGCAGGAAGAAAATAAAACCTGAGGGAGAGGGCTTTTTTTTTTTTTTAAGCCTTTGAGGTGACTGTTCAAGGTCTGAAAAAAAAACAGTGTCTATAAATGCCTGTAGAGAAAACCTGAATAAAAATAAAAAATACAATGCCAAAGAAAAATAATTGTGGAATATTTTGTTCTACACTAATAAAGCCAATTTTATTTGATTAAAGGGTCAGGAATGGCAGATTCGTAGCAAACAAATACATCTTGCTCAAATGAAAACAACTGTCACGAGATTAAAGGCATCTGGACCATTTGAGGCATCTGGAGCCCAGAGTAATTGGAAATAAGAAGGTCGGTTACACACTCAAGCCTGTCTAGAGCATTGGTCACAGAGCAACAATGATAAATTAGTGTTGACTGGTGTATCTGGTGAAGAGGGAGAGGAAGCAGCGCCAGTGGCAGAACAAACCTCGTAGCTCTCTCTAACAGCAGATGCGTGGCGGGAGGGGTTGAGACTCTGCAGAGCCAGCAAGTGTAGCTGGGGATATGGGTAGTTTCTGATCTCATGGACAACCTGGGAGATGACAGATAAAAGAGACTAACGTCAGCTCTGCAGTGGAAGTAAGAAAAACAGGGATACAATCCATTCCCCTGTTGCTTGGCTGAGCGCGAGATTAATATCAGCAACCCAGAGGAGATTCACTGGGAGTTTGTCAAGACGAATACCCATCATGATCGATTGTGCTGGGATGGGCTCACCACTTGCGTTGAGGCATTGTTTCGGGGGAAGTGGTGCATCCTGGGAGAGGTCAAGTAGTGCTGATAGTGCTGCGGTAGCGGATGGATGTGGTACTGGTGGGGGGGCAGCCCGGCATCCACACTCAGATCCCTGGATAGAAACCAAAGTTAGAAATAAGTAATTTAATTGCACAATGAATTAAAAAGTTCAATATTTAACAGAATTTCTATATATTTCTACTATATTCTATAATATTACTTGAATCCTGCTTTGACACCATTTTTTGTCATCTTGTTTTGATTCAGGCAAGTCTTGGTCCCAGCCATTTGTGGATGTTAACTCAACTTTTTCCCCCCAACTTATTTTTTTTCCCCACCTGTTCTACCTTTGCCTATTTTCTGTCCAGTACTACAACCGATTTAAGAAATTAGTCTGTAATGACAAATTCTACATCTTGCGCAAATGAGAAAGATGAGATAGTTCCTGTTTTGGTCTTGAATAGGACTTGATTTGCTCTGATCTTGACTTAGTCTCAAACTCCTTCCTGGTCTTGACTCAAACTCAACTGGACCTGATGTTGGAATTGGCCTAGAAGCAACTAAAGTGGTCTTGACTACAGGCCTACAAACTTAAAAAAATAACAATCTCCTGCCCCAACAAAACTATTGTTGGTGCACAAATGAATATCATTTTGTAGCATTTAATATTATGATTATTATTAATATGAAACCCATCTAAACCCATGTCATGAAAGTTGACTTTTTAAACAGAAGGTATATTGGTATTTTTTCTTTATTATAACAGGCAGAGTGCTCACCAATCTGTGCCCTCAGCTAGGTAGCGGGGCTGCTGGACAACAGGCTGTGGAGGGACATGAAGGGGGGGAGCAAACTCATACCCAGGCCGCAGTCTATGGGGCTGGTGAGGAACTCTCTCTGGGGTGCGTCTGCTTGAGGAGGAATAACCAAGTGTTTAAAAACATTCTGGAAATAAGAGCTTTGCTAAAGCGATTACGACAGAGATGGCGTTAAAATATGATCTTAACCCCTCCTTAGGACCTTTTGGGGCAAAACCCTCGTAGACCCCAAGGAGTCGCTTGAACCATGTCAGTACCTGGAGGGTGGCAGGATGTGTCGGTGCTGGGCCTCGAGGATCTGCTGCTGGAGGAGGTATTGCTGGTGTAATGCCTGAGGTAGGAA
>OMKZ01042839.1:0-14657 GCA_900302535.1 Neoniphon sammara
CCCGTGTATTCATACCAGTTGGCAAGGACAGAGTAAGGTTTTAAAGAAGACATGTAATCTATCCTGGCTGTGTTGCTGGTGTAAAGAGGGGGAGGAAAGGCCCAGAAGGCAGTGCATCAATTCTTTGTTTGACGACTGGCTTGGCCGATTGCCAAGGTCTGATTTCTCACACCATGCATGCCACTGCACACCTCCAGCTTAGGAGGGAGAAAGAGAGATGGAAAGATTGAGGGATGAATTAAAGTCTTGCAAATACACATTCCTTCCTTTCCATTTAAAATGCTGTCGCTCTTTTTGATGACTATGGCGATGAAACTATTCTTGATGTAAATCAACTGCTTACAAAGGATGAAATATTTGTTACAGTGAGGGCACTGTTTATATATGTATATATGTGTATTGCATTTATAAGGTTTGAGTTTCATCAGTTTTTGAAAAATAAAATTCCTATTGATGGTGATTAGAATAAGTGAATTATTCCCAGAATGCGTTTCTCTAAATAGAAAAAGAAGTGCACAGGACTGGCCGTGTGCAGCCTTATGAAAACCTGAACCAGTGATCAGTAAAGAACAGAGAACAGTGTGAAACTACCTTTTTCCTCTTTGAACCTTTTATAAGTCCATCAATCCAAAGCCATATTCAGGTTGGGCCGCAAAATGCACTGGGGATCAGTTATCGCTCTGTCATTGTCAGTGTGAACAGAGGGAGAACACTGAATGAGGACACACGTGTTGTCACTCATCTCCCATGAGCTGAACCTCACACACCCATCATATCACATCACAATGTGCGGATGGAACAAGTAGCAGGCTCCGTCTATTCAGTGGTACGGTGTTAAATATGACATCGCTCAATCAATGCACGGTCCCCTAAGGCGACACACAACTCCCAGCTCATATTTCCCAAATTACTTTGCATATGGTTTCACATGTCCGCTACACAGGCACAGTATTAACTGTAATGTACATTTGTAAAGAGCATCTCACCAGATTGTGTTGGAATGACATGTTGACTAAACTGACACTCCACTGCTACTGACATGCTTTGATACATGCAACCCAAGGAGCTTAAACACTTCAGTTTAATCTTGGAAACAAGTGGATTCTTGAGTGTGTTGTCACACAAAAGGCTTCATAGTGAGAAAATCTTTTAGTTTAATTTCAGTGACTAACAATGCAAATATATTTGTATAGGTGGATGTGGGTATATATGTGCATCTGTGTGTGTGTGTGTGTGCGTGTGTGTGCTCACATGCACGCGTGTGTTTGTGTGTCTGTCTGAGTATTGAGGTGTAACTCCTTTGCAGACCACATTCCTGCAGGATTTCCACCTCAGACTCGGCAGAAGTAACGCATCGCAGCGTTTGCACAGCTAATCGTCAGATTTACAGTCATCCATCTATTTCACACATCACAAATGCTCCGCTGCCTGTTGCATTCCACCAGGATAGCTTTTCAGAGAGTATACTCACATACATGACTACAATGGACACCTCTTAATACTAGTCAAACAAGTATGTCACGCTCTTAACAGTCATACACACACACCAAAATACACAAAAAGACAGTCAACGCAAACATAAGCAGACTGTGACCAATGGTAACAATAATCATAGTCAATAATAACTGTTTTAAAGACATACTGATTTTGCCAAGCCTTCAGTGTTCAGTGCTGAAGCTAACATCATCCTCAGCCATTCCAAGCATTTCTTTCACAGCAGCCGTTTTGACATTAAATAGTAGGACAAGCACAGGTGTTACTAATGACATCAATGAAGGTTCTATTCATTTAGTTCTAACAGAGCCAGGGTCCTGCTACTGTTTATACCGGCAGAACAGAACCTTCATTAATGTCGTTAGTAACACCTGTGTTTACCTGCTATTTCATGAAAAACGGCTGCTGTGAAAAAGGTCTATAAGCTATTTTCACAATCTTGTTGATACTGTCTTTCCACTTCGGCGCAATGTCTGGAGATGATCTGTGGGCTTTCCAAATCTGTCAGTTCTGAATGAAAAAACAAAAGCTACGTAAAAAGGACAATGAGCTAGGTAATCAGTTTTGTCCATATATGCATTGTTTGTCTGGTTTGGGATTTATCCACACTAGTGAATATCTTTGCTACTAAGTTCAGCACCCAGAAATACAAAGACTACTACAAAAATGAGCAGGTCACATAAGGTCACTAGGGCTGTTTGGACTTGTTTTGTTTTTGAAATGAACCTCAGCGCATCCCATTTGTTGTCAGTCAAGTCATACCAAGTTATAGATGTTTTTTATATTTGCTCTTCTATACATTTACAGACCTGCAAACCTTGGGAATTTTTTTGAGTACCAACATCATGTAACGCTTGGTTTATAGTTTCTGATGCCATGATGTACTGCAATTTGCGTATGCACATTAACCCTGGGATTTTGATGAAATATTTGAACACAGGACATTATGACCAAATTTTAATCATGAGACTTCCTCAAAAGTCTTTATTATCTTATCTAAATTGTTGCTTTAAATGCAAATGCAAAAAATAAAGTTTACAGAATTCCTTTATACCCACAGCAATCAATGTATGTTGTCACTTTTTTACCAGCTGTTCATATTCTTTGATTGCAGTTTTAATCAGGATTATTTAAAGCTTGCTAATTACTAGAGTATGGGATCGTTTCAAATGTTAAAAGATTATTTTACATGTGTAGATGAAACACCAGATTATGTTGAAAATCAAGCATTTTTCAATATTTGAATTCAAGCATATTCCTAACCTTGAAAACACAATGGTTAAAATTAAGCATTTTACAAACTTTCAAAACTTTGTAGGAACCCGTGTGTCTACTCTGTGTTGTGTTGACTTTCTTGATTAGCAGTGAGTTTTACGAAGTTGCCCAGAAAACACAACACACATCCTGGACTGGAGCCAACACGGCCACAATAGGATAAAAAAAATGTCTATTAGGCTGATGGGTCCAGTAGTGTGCAGAGAGAGAGTAGGGAGAGAGCAGATGGTCGAGTGAGCTAGATAATAAATGGGGTGAGGGAGCAGCCAGAAGAAACATTTTTCAAAGTTTTTGAATCACTTCAATCACAAGAGGTTCTTCTTAAAAAAATTTTTAAGCTGATCGGCCCAGTAGTTTGCGAGATTAGACACGGACAGAGACACAGACACACAGATACACGCAACCAAAGGCATGATCTACTGGCGGAGATAATAATCGGCTAAGGGGAAGCCAGGTTCCTACAGAGTGTGTGATTTAAAGTCAAAGCTAGCTGAGTTCGCTGGGATTATTAATTGTTTGTCGAACCATACGTTAACCTATATACTGGTATTATTAAGTGGACTATTTTAACAGGGCTAACCACACTGTAGCTGTGAGCTACACCTACAAAAAATTTCATATGAAGTTACTGTCACATTTTTAATATCTTTGTGCTTGACTTTTACACCCCCACTTTCCATTTTATCTCAGCAAGTCAGCATTACATTTGAAAAGCTGGACAGTGCTAGCAAAGTAGCCAAAAACTGATATTCTATCAACCTACTTGTGTCTGTCTGCATGAAGCGCTGAATGACTGACTGATACAGACAGTTCCTTGGGGTGAGATGATGTGAGAGGTGAGGGGCTACGGAACCACAAAGGGGCTGGAAAAACGTCTAGCAGTTTATTATAACCTATCTGGCCGTCATGTATGAGAGTGTACCTCTTTCTTTGACAAATCTTCTGCTCCACAGGAAGTGAGGTAATTTACACACCAACAATGGGTTGTTTGAAATAAATGTGAGAAGGTAGAAGAACAAAAAAAGCCACAGTCTACACTGAATGTCTTATTATTACAGTATGTTGGGTCAACACAGAGAGCAAAACACCAAAGTAAAGATGATGACAATCTCACAGATTTTCACTTTAAATTCTTAGATTGGTGGACGCTAGCCAGGTAACTTTCATCAATTAGTTGACTGAATGTCTGGCAAAAAAAAAAAAAAGCCTAACCTATGCTGTGCAGTCATTTTTCAGCTGTAATTTTTTGCCATTTGTTAGCTATCTGTTTAACATTAAGCCAATTGTGCCTCTGTACAATATTAATGTAGTCAAACCAGATTATTTTGTCCATTTTATTCCTTCCATTGCTTTAATGAATTTCACATTCCTGCTTCTTTCAGCCTCTATGATCTGTTACATGTGAAATAATGCACTAATCTAATGTCAGGCTGACACCTGTTCCACACTAGAAACGAGCAAGCAGTTACCCGATGATATTGCTTTGGGACATGTCCTGATATGATCTGACAGCGTCAGTCACAAAAACATTAATCATACATCTTGCATAATGAGAATTTACTTATTTTGCACATTTTCCCATCTTTTTTCCCTGACAAAAATGAGTGAGTACCTATGTATGGCAGTAACGCTAATTATATAAATTTCAAATCTTTGTAATTCTTCACTTGCTGACGCTTGCTTCAAGTTTGGACATCTTTGTTGAAACTCCTGGCTGCTATTTATTTTTTTCTTGCTGCACCTTCATTCTCTCAATCGTATTACATTCAGTTAGGAACACGTGTGAGACGTTAGCTGCTGCTCGGCCTTATTTTTCCTATTGACACTAGCTATATGCTGGAGAAGACACCAAAATGTTGAGTACAGGACATCAGCCAAACCAGGATGTTATCATGCACTGTTAGAGTGCACTAGCCCGCTGTTAAGGGGCTGTTATACTTTGCACGTCCGTGTGTGCACGAGGGTCCGCATGATGTAAATTCTGTCACCAACTGACATCAACAGATGTCCACGCGGACGTCCACTGTGCAGCCAGACTTTTGTGACCGCACGGACTGTACACTCCTGTATGCTCACCACTGCGCATGTTCCAGGAGGTTCACCTGTACTCACGGTTCATCTCTGAAGAATAGAGACAATCCAACATGTGCAAATTTGTGGAGAGAAATCGCCCAGGCAGTGGGGAGAGACATGGAGGCGTGCAGGTAAAAGTGAAAGTATCTGAGGCAGATTTATGAACGTCACTCAAACTTCATTAATCACTCACTAGAAACAGGAACCCTTAATTTAACTCGACCCTTAAAAATTAAGGCGTTCTGTGTGTGGATGAAAGGAAAACTAAGGACATATTAAGGGCTTTGTGTTTCATTGTGGTAGTGGGACACTCTTCTGGTGAAGCAAGTCCGCTCGCGACAGCCAAATTCTAGTATAACAGAGCCGTGTGTGCATCCGCAAGCTCATCCAAGCTGTCCGCGTGCGCACCCGTTTTGAAGTATATCAGCCCCTTTAGAGAAGTGGGCCAGTGACAAGGGAGTCTCTGGGTGAAACCTGAAGAGTACCTGCAAAAGGCTTGGAAGGGAGCGTGAATCTGCAATATCCTCATCCCAGGTACATTATCCATCGCTGCTTTATTGGAGTAGTCAGTGGCTGTGGATGAGCAGGGGACCTCCCATGACAATCTGTACGAATGTGAAACAGGGCATTGTTGAACGACAGCATGTGTGCTCAGCAAACCTTTTCTTTGATGAATAAAGGTTAAAATACACACACACACACACACACACCAACCTACTATGAATATTGAAACATTGAACAACTTTAACTTTTTAATACATGACACAACACAGTTGCTTTAACTGTAAGTGAATGAAATTTAGTTCCACTTATCAAATCATAAAATATTACAATATACTTGTTTTAAATAAAGGGTAAAGCAATAATTTCTCCTAATAAACAGAACAAATGATGAAAATGTCTTATTACTTATACATTCGCTTTAAATTTATCTTATGCCTAAAAGTACATTCCAAGTTTTAAAAAGGACTTCCACTTTAAAATATCATAGTAAACCAACTTAAAGTATTAAAGCAATTCCACCTTATGACTCTATAACTACTAAGCACATTATTTTGTCTCTTACTTTATAATACAATTTAAAAGAAGCTGCAAAGTTCATTATTTGAGTTTGAGGGAGAAACTGAATTCCCTGTTTACAGATTCTGTTACTTGACATCGTTGTTCAAGACCAAGTCCACCCCGCTCAACTAGAAAATACTAATATAAAATATGAAGGCAATTAAAAAAAATGCTTGCTTGCACTTGGGTCTCTCCAGGTATTCTAGGTGTAGTATATATCACATCTGCTGACCAAAGTGATACAGCTGCTACAATTAGCCTACAAGCTCATTTAGCCAAGAAAAGCTAGTCTGACAGGTTATTAATTTCTAAATGGTATTATATTTGGTTTACTTACTTTTGTGTCAATGTTCCCATTTAGGCCCTCTGGTCTGAGTCTTCTTTTTCAATTTATCTTCTGGAGACCGGAATAACATCCTCAACGTTGCTCTGTGTAAATGGACATCAAAATAACTGCTGAGAAGCCCCAGTGGCCCACCTGACAGATCACGAGTACATACTGTTAACGTAGTGGCCCGGGTTCGGTTCCGGCTTGGGACCTTTGCTGCATATCATCCCTTCTTTCTCTCTCCTGTCTTATTTGTCTATCTCTACTATCACTGTCAAATAAAGCAGAAATGCCACAAAAAAATGCCAAACTGGCAAGGCTGGGCCCTTCTCATATAGCACCATAGCAATTCCTGTCCAGGGAAACCAGCTGCTACCTCCGCAGCATCACCTGACTCGACTTGCCAAGCTAAGCCCCCTGCTCTTCTCTGCGTTGTCTGTTTTCTTCTTGTTTCCTCAGGTTCAAATAAATAAGCCACCTAAATTTCCACCTACACATCAAATTGGTTAATGTTGCCCCCCTCAAACTCTTCAATCTGTGGTGTACTGCTTCCTCTTGCAGCCCCCGTGTTCTCCTGTACGTTGTGTTTAGCTAGAGACAGCTTTGGCTGAGTTTTGTCACTTTGTAGAAGCGCACAGCTGTTTGTTTTGGGGTGAACTTAAATTTTAAACTCTAAACAATGGCCCCACGTTGTCAGACATTCAACGCTGCAACTCAAATAGCAATGTCCATTAAAATAAAATAAAATGGTCCAGGCCTTAGTCGTGGGTTGGAAGTGTGAAAGCTACAAACTCTAAATGCGAGCAAGAAAGCAAAGTAGCAGGTGCATGTTTGATAGTACTCACAATCTGATGAAATGTGGCGTAGGGGCACGAGGAAGGGGGAATGGCCGTTTTAAGAGAATTAGTGTTTTTGCTTAATTAACATACACTGGGGAAAGCTATGCTAATTGCGATTAGCACTACAAAGCTATTTTCATGTATCGTTTTGTTACAGTAAAATGACACAGAAATAAATATTCACCTCTCACAGACAACATAAAAAAAGCCCAACCAGCAGTATAACCCTTGGTTAACCGGAGTTGTGGACGTAATTATGCTTTCTCGAACTTAACTAGTTTACCGCAACTTGGCTGACGTCCTGACATTTAGTCCCACCCCTCTACCTTAAAGTAAGATTTGATTGGATACAAGGTTAATGGATTTCCTGTTAAATAAAATAAAAGCAAAGATTGACAATGTAATATCTTTTTTTCTCAGGTTATAGCTAAAAGTGCTGGCCATGTTTTCAAATTGAAAACATGGTTTCAATTTACTATGAATACGTTTTTAAACTGACAATGAGCTAAGAATACAAACTTATTAAATTATTGTTTACATTTAGTTTTATTTAACTCAATAATTTAGATTATGGATCATATAGTTAACAATGTCTGAAATGAAATTTATACAGGACATGAATCAGAGGATGTGATGAATTGAATGTGATGAACTGATATAACATCTTTTGACTTTTGGCTGAATAAAATTATTTCAAATGATTGTGACATTGGAATGGTCAGTGGCATTGTTTCAGTTTCCATATCTAAGGATGCTGTGGGAAGCAGCACTCATTTCACACACCATCTGTGCTATTCTTTTTGTTTTTGAGTCAAGTCTCAGCCCCACTACCAAAGAGCATGTTTCTACAATATTTTGATATTTTTTCACCATAAGTATACCAGCAGTGCCGTCTTTTTTACTAAATTACTTGGAATTTATTGGTAGAAAATTGGTGGTCAAATTTAAATATTTGAATATCAGCACAAAATATTGGCTATTAACAACTTCAGTACAATATGAGCCTTCAGAAATGCATGCTGGTCTAGCCATAGCAGGTACATCATGGCACTTGTGCAATGGAAAATCTCTTGCAGAACATGAGCAGTGCTGGACGGTGATTGGCAGGGCCCTCTGTGGAGCAGACTGGCCAGCTGACTAGCTGACTGGCTGGCTGGCCCACTGGTTAGGGGTTTTCCTCCTCTGCAGCTGGAAAAGAGGGAGAGCTGTGGGTGAGGAGAATGTAAGAGGGCAAGCGGGGTAGAAGGGGAGAGGGAGACAGAGGCAAACAAAGATTGGAGCCAGCGATTCGCTCTGCTGTTGCCCTGGGATCCTTAATAAACACATCCACAAACTCTCACTCTCCACAGCTTCTCTCTCTCTCCTCGCCGGGCTGACCAACAAAAGGGATGCAGAGGAGGGTTAAGTCAACCAAACTCAGCTGGTGCACCTTTTCTTAAATCTACTTTATTCCACCTTTCTGTGGAAATCAGCATCAACAGCTCTGGAATGACCTGCCTGACAAGGTCAACCAAAATAACTCAATGTCCTTTAAAACACTATAAAAATAGACCTTTTTCTTAGGCCTTATTTTACTTAGGCTGTTTTGTACTTGCACCCTTTGCATTTTGTTTTATTCACTTCTGTTAATTATTCTGTGCATTTTCCCTTTTACTCTTGCAGTTTTTATTATTCATGTTTTTATTTATTGGTCACATTTTAAGTCATCTAGAATTAGGGTTCAAGTTTTTTAATTAGAATTCAGTATTTTGGGCTGAAGCTGGTAATAACCAATATTTTGAGCTAAAATTCAATAGCTTTAAAGTTTAACAATTTCACACAGAAAAAATAGGACAATTACAATTATTCTGTCTTTCCTGCAGAATTTTAAATTTGTTGTTTAGAAAAATCTATCTGTCTATCTATCTATCTATCTATCTATCTCTACATGCCTATGGCTTTGACCTGGAAACACCCTGTCTGTAACTCCCTGATATGTTTCCAACCCTCTCGCCCTGCAGACACTGCAGCTGTCCCAGCTCCCACTGGGGTCAAAGGGGACATCCTAATGCTCGCCCCCCTGGAGACTGGCACCTGTTGGCCCTGTGCTGGCCCAGCCTTCATAAAGACAACAGAGATTTCAATAAAGTGGGCTTATGGCCACGAGGCCTGATGCTGCCTCTGTTCACCCCACCATCACTTCTTTCCTCTTCTTCCTCCATGTTTCCATCCGCTTGTTAAGTGAGTTGTATGGAAATGAGACCTAAGAAATGTGTTTTCTTCAGCAGGATCTGAAGCAGAAAAATTGGTTTCCTACACATCAGAACAAACACATCCACAAAAAATTGAGTTTTTAAATTGAGTTTTTAAACTTGTTTTTAAAATTGAGTTTTTAAACATTGATTGATGATGATGTGAAGATATTCTAATGCAACAACTATTGGACATGCAACCACAATGGGAAACATATGGCAGCAGCATCGTGCATAACATTTCCAGATATTGTACAAACATTGTGTCTGTAATTTTTCTTGCATTGATCAAACCAAGGAAGCTCACCTGTTGTTGCTATGTGACTTTTTATCCATGTTGAACCAACCTACATGTTTCTACATCATAATTTATTGGAAAAATGTGTTGCTCATCAATAAAACACTTTTATGCCTCAAGCATTTTTTGTAATAAATCTTATCAAGGTTTGCTATTTCTATTCAGCTTTTTATATTTCATTACGTCATAATTTACATAAAAAGTACAAAAATAGATGTACATCGGCTTAACCCCAGTGGATATAGCAGCAGGAGCGCTGCAGCAGGGACCGTCTGTGCCGGGACTTGTTAAGGAGTGGAAAGAGTTGCAGGGAAATTGGCAAGCGCCTTGTCTTCCTGTCTGTCTGTAAACTTATATGAATCTATCTTTAGGGCTTGATTTTCAGACAAGATAAAAAAACAAAACAAATGTAAAAACATCACATTTTCACATCTGGCTGTCAATAAAGAAATTTAGCCAATAGACTTGACATGTTAATCTCGATGATTAAAATCAACATAACACCACCCCTTTGTATAGATTTAATTTAAAAGGACAGACATTGGCAGATTGCCAACAACTGCTTCATGCGTCTTTTCAGAGAATTTAGCTAATGTTATTTTTCAATACCCATATATGCAAGGAACTTTGGCAGTACTGGCTGCTGTCTGTTCCAGGGACTGAACCAGTGACTGTTCAGCTACTAGGTGGCCTCCTTAACCAATATGCCAACCTGCCATCTTTTATCCAATTAACTTGTTTTTGCTACAGTTTGATCGCTGCCTTGCTCATATCACGGTATTTTTAGATTAACGTGTCCTCGGCTGTCCAAAAGTGTAATTAACGGGCAGACAGATCCCATTGAAAAGCTGACATGGTGGAGTTGGAGGAATATTGGTCTGGCTGCGACTTTGACAATGTGTGAGTCACTGCTCTGATCCTCCGCTTCATTAGAGTAAATCCCTGTCGCAGAGACCAATGAAGAAGAGATTTTGTCTGGGAGGTCTGCCTAAAAAAGACTAATGTGCCTGTGTGTATGTGCATGTGTGACGTAACTTAAAATGTTTTCAATCTTTTTTCTTTTGCTGTGTTTCTACATCCCTCTCTCTCTCTGTCTGCTTCTCACTCACACACTCTGTCTCTCTCCCCTTACACACACACACACATCCCTCCTCCCGACTTATAATTAACTACAGTTGTTAATGGGCTCAAGAAGAATTTGGCTTGTAAGCCGATCCTACAATTAGGGCTTATTGACTTTGCATAAATGTTGGGGGCTGCTCTCCCAAGGGGTGCTGGGTTAAAGAAGGCCGTCTTTGAGGGGCTGCCAGGCCGGGCCGGGCCTTCCGAAATGAGGGCAGGGGGGTCTGAAACACACACAGAGAAACCACTTCCAAAAATCTTCCCCTGCATCCTTTGGGGTCACACAGGACATTGGGTTAATCTCTGGAAACTCAGATCAAACGCCATAGACCTGTGGGTCATAAAGTTGGGTCCATGAGGAGTTCACCATGCAGCATAATGAGGAATTAAACTGAGTTCATCGGAAATGATGCCAATTAGAAAATCACAAGCTTGAAATCATAAGGTGCTCAGGGTTCATTTATTTTATTTCATTCAAAACTGAATTGGCCTTGGTGATTTATTTACCTTTTATTGACCTTTTAGCATTAAATATTTAAAAAGATATAAAGTATACAGCATTTTTGCCAGCTAGTATATTGAATCTTTGATGTTCTATATCTCAGAGCTGCATCCCACCCAGTCAATAATTCAACATTTATGAAATGTGTAAGAACCATTCAAATCACAGGTTTCACTCTCACCACTATTTTCTCTTCACATACAGCATAAACAGTTACATATATCAGTACTAAATTCAAAATCTTATAAGATGAGAGGCTGGCGGATTTTTGTATATTTGGGGATCCATGATATTAAAACATTTAAGGGCCTGACAACACGTGCTGTTAAATAATTTTGTCTCATAGGAAATATCTCTGGAAATACTTGAAGATAGCCCTTGAAACTCAAGCGGTTTGACATGAACTTCATTTTAATTTTTATTTATTTATTTATTGTAGTAGCATGAATTTAGTTTTAGGAGCTTATGGTGCTAAAATGATAGTACTTGTAGACCGCTGCCCTCGTCTACATTGGAGTTTGTGGTATTGCATTACTCACTTAGACATTTGGTAAACATGCAGAAAACACAATTTTTCACTGAGGCCACAGGGCTCAGACTAGTCGGTGTGTTTATGTTATGTTAAATGTTTATACTAAATGTTATATTTGTTTTCACGACAGATGATGGATATCTGTCTCAACAACTAATTTAGTCAAGCGTTAAATCTTAACGTCTCATTTTTCTAAAAATACTCCACAAGCAATTGAGATTATTTCAGTTGCTGCAACATAAATTTATTGCAAGCTTCAAGCTTACCAAGCAAAACTTAAACCTTGAATCAAGTGTTGTTTTGTTGACACGAGCAGAGATTTCTGCCTTATTAGTTATCACCACCACCTGGGAAATTCCTGATACAAATGTGAAACTACATGTGAAAAAACTGAAATCACCTCAACCCATTATTAGATTCTGTTGTTTAATAAAAACTCGTGGTGGACTTTTGCAGAGCAGTATACTCACTATAGCTATATCGTCTTTGTCATGTGTAATCCCATTCTTGTAAAAAGATGGAGGATAAACAGACAGCGTGGTGGTTCTTCACACATAGCTGTGGGTTTTCTCCAGGAAACCAGCTTTTAATTGCCTCTTCCTTTTATTGGACGCTGCGAGTTGTAACAAGCGCTGGCACTCTCCCTCTCCTCCTCCCCCCTCTTGCTTAAAAGGGAGGTGATTCAGCGACACAAACAGAACGTGCTGTAAAATAAGAAACAAAACGATCAGCGCGTCTCCAGACGCATGTCAGCACAGCTTACAGCCAGACTGTATTCATTGTGTTGAGCCCCGTTGTTGCTTGGAGGGATATTTGCATAAAAATCTGGCAGTGTGAGTGCATGTAACTCTGTTGCCTCAAACACAGTGAATGCCTTTGAACTCTGTGGATTATTAGATTAGTTTTGGGGATGCTGGGTAGGCAATTAAGCCATTTGGGCGTCAATTTGGTTTGTTGACTTTATCAATCATTTTGTCAGTTAACCATGCAAGCATTATTTTGTCTGTCTGTATGTCTGTCTGTCCAGCACTTTAATCGATGGCAATATATCTTGAAATCTATTGGACGAATTATAATGCAACATGGTGAGCACATTTATGCTCCCCAGAGGATGAACCCTGTCACATGTCAAATTTGATATCTCTGTCTATTGGGCAGAGTGCCATGACATTTAGTGAGCTTGTTTATGCTCCCCAGAGAATGAACCCTGTCTACTGTTGTGATCTCATGACATTTTTTGTAGTGCCATCCTCAGGCTAAAATGTACAAAGCCCATGCTCCAACTAGGTGCATTCCCCCAGTGGGACACCAGCAGTGGAAGACCAGTTTGTCCTAAAAATCACATCAAAAATCAAACAAATTTGAATGGTTTAACAATATATCAGACTGATATGGGCTTTTTATTATTAATTAGATATCAGCCAATCATCCACTGTGGATATGACGGATGTGATGAAGTTTGATTCTCTTGTCATTTGAAACTTTATTGATCCCTATCAGGAAAATCTTACAGTTCAGGGTCGGATACAGAACAGCACCCTGGAACTTGTAGGACTTTCATGTCTTGCTCAAGGACACTTCAGCAGGGTGGATGGTTGCTGGATGGCGGCTTGAACCCTCATCCTCCAGTTGAAGGATGGTCTCCATCCTGACAGGTATGGGAGTGTGAAGGATTCTGAGCATGAGAGAGATTGAGTCAGATTACTGTTATTGTTGTATCTCCGTGTGTTTATTTTAATCACACTTGACTTTGACCTAATTATCCTACAGATTCACTACATATGAGGGTCAAGGACATCATCTCACCACCACTTGTCTAACAGTTAAAGATAACTGGGCCATTAGTGTTGAGGCTGAATTATGAGCTCTAGTTTGACAGTAAAATAAAAAACCTCCAGGACTTAGTGGGTATTACCAAACCATCTTTTTAAACAGCGAAGAAATTATGCTGTACCTGACCCCTCGTAAATCACTCTTTCACGTTTTTTTTTTTTTGCATGTGCATATACACACTAATGGTCACAACTGTGCACATACACACACACAGGCACAAACACACACAAAACAGACAGGCTCGGCAGTGTCACTTCAAATTATCAGTAATTTATGGTGAGGTCTGGTGTGGCTGTCAGGTCAGGGCTCAGTGCTAAACAGCAGCGCAGCTATGAGGAGTGTGTGTATGTGTGTGGGTGTGTGTGTGAGAGTGAGGGAGTGAGAGAGGGAGAACTGGCCATGAATCACTGCTAGGGCTGGACCCAGAGTGTATATCAAACTCTCAGCACACATGCTGGGATCTCCGGACTTTACAGTGCCATTACTTTCACTGATCACACGATTAACGTCACATCCCCTGAATCTCACACGCTCCCCGCTCAGACAATAAATCAATAGGCTGAGCCAAAACAAAAAAGGGAAGGAGAGGTTTTAATCCTGAGAGGCAGTGGGAGTAAATCGATGCACATAACTCGTACAGACAGATCAAGAGAGTTTTCCAATATGCCAACACCACAGAGTATTGCCACACATTCAGTTTGGTTGGCTGCAGCTCAAGAAATCACTGTGTCAGTTAGTGAGTTACTTGTCAGAAACACCAAAGCAATATTTTTTATGTGTACATACGATAATCTGTTTAACAGGGGGGTTTCAGTGAGACTGAAAAAAATAAAATAAAATCTGTATCAATCTGTATCAGCTAATCAATGCAATATTAAAAGTTCATTACATGATTGGGCATAAGACAGGGATCTAGGTGCAGAACAGCACTGTCACTGGCCAAGCTGAAATAAATTTTAAAGGTATATAATATTTATTTATTTATTTATTTATTTATTTATTTACACACACACACACACACACACACACATATATATATATATATATATATATATATATATCTTTCTC
>OMKZ01042843.1:5445-15722 GCA_900302535.1 Neoniphon sammara
TAGTATTTTGTGTGGACAGTGTGTACACATACATACACAGGTATGCAAATACACACACACACAAGCAGAGACACACACACACACCACACACACACACACACATACACACACACACAAAAGCAAGTTTTCTCCTGACTCAGCAGCCCAGGTTTCAGTTCCCTGTCTGTCACACTGGACACTCACTACCAGTGTGTGTGTGTGTGTGTGTGTGTGTGTGTGTGTGTCACACATGCAAGTACATCTATCCATGCAATCATGCCCTGCCCCTTTCAGCCAGCTTTTCTATTGGTCCTGCTCCTGTTGTCCCTCACACACACACACACACACACACACACACAAGCACACGCACACATGAGGGTGGAAATGTATTGTGCGTGTGTGTGTGTGTGTGTGTGTGTGTGTGTGTGATGAGAAGCAGAGCAGTATCTGCTGCAGGATTACACACTGACCCAGCTTGTCTGGCTAATGCTTCTGTTACAACAACATCCATGCTGCTACTAGACTGACAGGCAGGAATAAATGAAACAGGACTGTCTAGGTATTCACAATGCTTTATTTACTGCTGTAATCATTGTCTCTTACTTTCCCATAAGTATTTCTGTTCAATTTGATGTCATATTGATTTCTGTATTTGCATTTTACCTCCATTTATGTTATTAACGTCATTATTTTCTTCATTATTTTACAGTCAATAAGGTTCCTGGGCTTGTCTGTGCTCCTTTTCCTTTCTTATGTCTTACTCTTTATTTTATTGTAACTTTATGTGCAGATGAACAAATTTTAGGAAAAAAAATCGAATTTCCAATGAAACATTGCAATCCAGAGGAAGTATTTATGCAAATGAGGCAGGAATGGCCATAATGACCATATTCATAATGAGGATGTGAACAATGTATCACAAATCAAGTTCAAAGTGAAATGATGAAATAAAACGAAGGCTGTGAACACTGCGTTGGAAAAATGAATTAGATACACACCGAGTGAGGAGATTATAAAGCCATTACAGCTGGTCAGTTCTTTTGTATTCATGAATATTACAACAGCGCGCGACAGTACAGCTACTTCATGATGAACTTATTATTTCTCATGTGCGACTTGCTGACAAGTTGAACTGACTTCCGCTGCCTTCGCCCGGGTAAAGACAAAGCAGCGCCAAGCTAATGTTTTATGAGGCCGTGCCAGCCTGAGGGTCCTCTGGATTTTGTGACATGCTGCACGTCGTTTAGCTCAATTGGCCGTGTGACAGAGACGGAGGATGAGTGAAGGAGAGGCAGCGAGAGAGGATGAGACAGCGACACGGCTGCTGGATGAACAGTGACGGGAGTGAATGGCAGCGCACATGGAGGTCCGCATGGTAGTCTGTCTGTCACTGGGCAGTCCGCTTCTCCATCCCATGTCCAAGTCTCTCTCTCTCTCTCCTACTCCATCTTCCGCCCTGTTACTTCCTGTTCAAAATCAACATTTGACAGGGTTTCCAACAGACTCAGAGAGGCAGCAACAGACTAAAAAAAAAAACAAGGAGAAAGACTGATATGATGAGAGACAGAAAAAGAAATAGAGAGAGAGAGAGAGAGAGAGAAACTTGAACTACCTCCCAGTTATGCAACTCTTTAACCTGAACCCTATCACTCCCAGGTCAAAGTTCAAAGCTCAGTACTCTGAAGACGTGCCCAGACGTGCTACTGTGTACCTGATGATCATGCTTTTCCCTGCTGATACACACACACACACACACACACACACACACAAATGGCTCCACTACCACTCATACATGCGTACATACAGTACACAATGTAGTAACACCCATAGCACTCCCGGCAATAGTTGTGGTATTGATAGCAGCAGATAGTGGTGCAACTAAAATCTCCGACACTACTCTGCACACAACCTAGATAAGGAAGCACACAGAGATGCATAAAGATAAAACACACATGCCTGCACCTGCCAGCTCACACATACGGCCAGACTTGCTAAGCCTTTTGTGGTCTTTTCAGGTGCGTTCTGCCCTTCACAACATGCGTGCTATTTATCAAACAGGGGAAATGGCCTAGAAACGCGGTTTGCTCGTCATCTGAAGCGCACATGCCATGCCACCGCAATGTGCGTTTCTCTCCTCTATGCACATGCATTTAATGGAGGATCATGCGAATCATAGGAGGGGATATGATGAGTGTGGTGGATTAGGCATTCCATTGGATTTAATAAAGTATTGGCGCAGATAGCAACGGATAACAGCTGGGTGCCCCATGAAAAGTTCTGTGATATTTTGTGATTTAATAAATTAGGTCAAGTTAGTTTCTTAGAAAGAGCGCAGTAATAGATTTCAAAAGGCGCCTCAGAGAAGCACATGTTGAACCAATATCTGACCATTTGCTACACCAAGCAAAGAAGGGATATTAAAATATATGATGGGTTTTATTTACACTGGCATTTTCGGGCGACCTCAGCTGTATCAATGCCGTCCACATCTACCTGACGTGCGTCAGCTGGACGAGTCGCTCTGCCTGTCAGCACCGGTCGCGATAGCTTGTGTTTTAATGAAGGCAACCTTTCCTTTTCCTCTTATTTATATGTCATACCTCTCTCTCTCTTTTAACTCCATCAGGAGTTAAAAAAGAGCTTTTTCACTCTTGATGTGTTTATTTTCTGTAAAATAGAGGTGCAAGCTCCAGTTTTGGTCATAGGCACCCTCCAAAATATCAGTGTGCACTGTCACTTTATTAACCAGTAATTCAACTGCAGCACTACTGTTTGTCTTTAGTGAACTGCTTGCAGGTTGCACACAGCACAAACTCCAGCACTCCACCTTTCAAGTGCACACATGCTAAGCTCTGCTCCACGCACAGAACTGCGAGTAGAGGGCAGCCCAGGTGCTGACTGCCTAATTATCCGCTTCCTTATTAAATCTGACATTAATTCCATGCAGATTGTGACCGCAAATTGCCCGAAAGGTGCAGGGCAAAGTGCGCTGCGACTTTCATGTATGTAAATCCGGCCTGTAGCATTGACAAATTAACAGGGGCGAGCTATCTTCCACTGAAATGCAGGTTAGAGGAACTCACTCTCTGCTTCACTGACATACACCATCAGGCTTTCCCAGGCCAGGTGGATCTTAGCCTGCGTTGGCTTTCTACCAGTGCATCTATGTTGTCAAACAATTTGGGAATGCACAACTAAAATAATGTTGTTCTCTGTTCTTTTACAGTACAGTACAGAGACACTGTCAACTGAGCAGAAGCACAGCAATGGACGAAAAAAGCGAGTGTACATGCAACATCTTTCTCTCAATACTACCTACACCCACACGCATGCCCTGATAACATAACCTACTTACTGTCTCCCCTTCATTCCACTTCTCTCATGAACACACTCTGGACACACAGCCCGCCCTGCAGGTCCTCTTCCTGACCCACATGCCCCCTGACACACCTGGCAAAGATCATATGAATTCTTGAGTTGCGGCCGAAAACATGTTTTTGTGCGTTCACAGGGACCTTGACCTTTGACCTCTGACTAACAACTTCTAATCAGTTCGTCCTCAAATCCAAGTGGAAGTTTGTGCCAAATTGGAAGAAATTCCCTCCAGACCATCCTGTGATATGGCGTTCAATCCCGTCACAAGAATGGGACAAAATTCAGGTCACAGCGACCTTGACCTTTGACCTTTGACCACCAAATCTTCTCAGTTGATCCCCGAGTCCAAGCGGACAACCTGAAAACACAATGCCTCCGGCCACGGCTGTCGCTGGCGCAAAGGCATAAAAAATGAGAGTGTAGAAAAACTATAACCACACTACAACTGTCTTGTCTACTTGCTAAAAACATGAAATAAAAATATATTTGGCATGTTTTTAGTTTTCTTTTTTTTTTATTCATGAGCAACGTGACCCAGAGACTAGATTTGGGTTATTTTTATTGAGCACTGTCTAAAAAAAATATATAATATTAGTTTTAATGAAACTAATGAAAATCTCAACTTATAATAGACCTGAGGAGCAGGGTGATTTCTGCTCCCTTGAGTAATAAATACTAAAACTTCTTAAGCTGCAGACTACCAAGACTACTGAATAGTGATGGGCTCCATTAAAACTTATTTAATGCAAGTTAAAATTCTCCTACTTCCTCCTCCTCCTATTTTTTTCTCCTGCTCTTCTTTCATCCCCACTCAGCCCTGCCTTTTCTCTCCTTTCTTCCTCTCCTCTCTCCTCTCAGTTTGTTTAATCTCCTGTCCATCTTTCCTCTGCCCGTCTCCCCTGTAATACTTGTATTCCCTCTGTGCAGACATCACAACATCACCACGACACGTGACAGGGCTGTTGGATGGAGAACAAAACACAGAGCAGGATTCACGCACACACACACGTGTGACGGAAAGGGAGGGAGAGAATTTCGAGTATACAGTCATGCATACTCATCAAACTAAAAATTATTTTCATTATCTGTTAATCCATTGCTTACTTTATCTTTTTAATTAATCTCTTAGTCTATAAAATGTCAAAAGTAATGATAAATGAACATCAGAAGTTACCACAGCCCAAACTGATGTCTCTAAACTGCTTATTTAATATGGCAATCAAAAATATTCAACGCATATTTATGATGATATTAAATGAAGAAAAGGAGGCATTTCTTAACATTTATGAAGCTATAACTAGCAGGTATGGAACAATAAATTGATAATGCAATATATTGTGATACTTCCTCTTGTGATACATTATCAATACACTTGGGCCAAATATTGATACTTTTATTAAATGTACTGGCACTCTGCATGTATGTATCTATTATAATACTGTGAATAATATAAGTACAATTATTTAAATGAATATCTATATTAAATTCATATTTATGTACATGTCTGTCTGTATGTCTGTATGTCTTATATAATTATATAAATTATTTCAAAATTGGATTTTATATATACCTTTTTACACAAGACAAACATACGTAGCTGTATATATTAAAAGACTAAAAAACATGATTTATTCCTGCTAACTGAAAAAAATATTTTGCCTCTTCCAGAATATTTTTTTCTTAAGTCACATATCATGATGCATCATAGCTGATTGTCTTACAAAATATTGCACATCGCAGAATCACCTGTATCGTGATACTTCCATTATCGTAGGTAAAATATCGTGATAGTATCGTATCGCAAGTTAAGCAATGATTCCCACCACTAGTCCGAAATGGATTTATGGATACTTTTACTTTGACCAGCGGTGATTATCCTAAAGTCCAGTTAAGTTTATATATTTATTTGACAGAGACAGTACACATGCAAAGAAAATGTGGCACCATCTTTGAAACGCCCTCGGGCAGCAGGATCACGATCAACAAAACCAGAGCCTTATCTCTGTGAATGGGGAGGTGCCTGAATCAACCGTTCTGCTGTAGGTGTTGTCATTTGCTTTCTATATTTAGAGAAACTGTCAAACTGTAAATAAAATGAGTCCTAAAATTTGCTCTGAAGGACATTAACGCCACAGAAAAACAATATTTTTAACTCACCAAGGCTTGTGCGCATGCACTATCCACACAGCAGGATTACGGGCGGCAGCCTGTTTCATTGCCATGGTAACTGTAGACAGTCATGTCAGGCACAAAGTCCAGCCGTAACGACAGTCTTTTAAAAGTATACATATACAGTTTTAGCTGTATTAATTCGGTGGTGTCGAGCAGCCTAATCGTTGTCTTGTCTGGACTTGTAGCGCTGTTGTCTGTTAGATCTGTCATAATAGCAAAGCCGCGCAGCTACGCAAAATCTGATTGGCTGATAGTGTGCCTTATGTTTGCATGCCACCATTTTTAGCATTTCAAAATTCCCCATTGTAAACTGAGCAGAGTGCACCGTCTCCCTTCTATACTCTAAACAAGATATATTTTGCCATCAAAGCTCTGCTGGATGTGGCGGGCAGAGACTTAAGTGGGTTAAATTCAACTTTGGACAAAAGAAAGTCTGAACGCTTTGTGACTCAAATTAAATTACAGCAGTAACTATCATCTAGTCAGTTTTTAAGTTCTATGGAAATATCATTCAAGACATTTTAAGACCTTTTAAGACTATTGAATTTAAGACTTTTTAAGGACCCATGGGAACCCTGAACAAACAGCAGAGAGGCCTAACAGGCAACATGACTCACGGTGAGCAGCTCTCCCAGACACTGCAGGGCTTTCTTCTTCACGGACAGAGCCGGGTCTCTGCAGCGCTCCGACAGCACACACAGGTTCTCCTCGCCCACCGGGATCACATCGTGTCTCAGCAGCCCTACCAGAGCCTGGGAGGGCAGAGGTTAAAGGTCATGAATACTGAGCCTGGCTGAGCATCTGTTTGTTTCCTCCAACAACACGATACAGACAGTGAGGGGAAATAAAACGCTGGGGAACATCTGGCTCTGGCCGCTAAGGTAGTTTATTCTAACCATAGATTTCCATATCTGTGTACCAAGTGCGAAAGGTATCGCTACCTTCATCAGCAGTTGGTCAGCAGAAAACAGTGAAATCCCTGTTCAATGAGGATCTAAAAGGACAATCTGCAGTTGTTGGTGTGATTCTTTTCTGTATGAATACAGAGACATGTCATATGACTCCGGGTGAGCAGACAACAGTGATTATCTTCTCCTCCATTTCTATCTGTCTGCTGTGTTTGCGCTGTCCACGGTGTGTCATATGACATCACATTCAACACTCTGACTGGCCGAATGCTCCTCTGGCTGGTCAGTAATTGGCTTCTCCCTCTCAGTTTTCACATGAATATGGCGGCAGCCTCAAACAGCGTCTTTTAACACTAAACAGTTCATAAGAATTTCTTTCTGAATGTACATGAAGCAAAAATAAGTCCTGCAGTGTTTGATTCTTGCTTCATTTCAATTCTGCCTCGCCTCTTTTTTTTTTTTGGTTTGTTTGTTTGTTTTTTTGATTGAGAATAGCTACCGAATCTAATTGGCTGTTGCCTAGCAAAATCTGCTTGCCATCTGAATAAAGCTACGATTTTTCAACTTTAAGCAAATGAGCTGCGAACTTAAAACACTCTCAATGTCAATCTCGCTTTGCTCCCATTTGCGTTGAAACAGCTGAGCAGAAAATATTGCGCTCTGATCTCCTTATTCCTACGTGTTAAACATTTAAAACAGCTCAGCTCCATTTACCTGCAGTGCTGACTTCCTCACGTTGGTCTTTGGGTCAGCCACTCGCCGCATGAGCAGAGCCAGGTTCTCTTTTGCTGTACAGTGATGACATTGTGAATCTTGAGTTAAACAAGGACAAGTTTGCAAACCAGACATATCTGAATCTATTGCATTACATTTAAGACTTGATGTCACTCGTCACTGCCAGGACTCACTGCATTGTGTACTAGTAAGACTAATTTTCAAATTTCTTGAGACCCAACTGTAAATGCAAAACGTGTTAAAGTAACTCATTGTTACTGAAATGATAAACCTCAGTTTACCAGATCTTTAACAAACATGTATCAAAATTATATTATATATGTATATTATAAACATATCAACTGCAAAAAAAAAAAAAAGGTTGTCATCATAGGGCAGGGCGATAAATCAGTATTGTTTCAGTGGAACCATATGGTGATGATTTAGTGATTCTGGGATATCGCAACGCACAATTTTGATTTAAAAACTCATATTTGGGCATGAAACATATTAAGAGTTATTATTTGAAATTTTTTTAAACAATAATTTGATTATAATTTGATTTAAACCCTATGGCCCAGTCCTCGGCTTCATTTTAATGCAGATGTCATCAAGTCGGTCGTCTCACCTTCGCAGGCCGAGGTGTCGCCGCTGCTGATCTCCACGGTCCTGAACGGAAGAGTCTGGTAGGTTTTCTGAGTCTTGTGTGCACTGAGCAACCCTGAGAACGCATCGCCACATCAGCTGAACTCCAGATAATTTCATGTTCTATTTCATCACTTTGCAAGTTTTTAATATGCATTTTAAATGGCTCAGTCAATTCTGTAAAATTCTTGAGTCAAGAGTAAAAACAGAAGCAGTGAGACTGGGATGACAGAGAGGAATCATGAGTGTTTGTGTTCAGAGACATTTGGGTGGCCAGGTCTTAAACAAAACATTTTAAAAATAGTGATGGCTAGTGGATGAGAAAGCCAATTTTCTTCCCCTGCAGCCAACTCTCTAATGAAGAAACAAATACTTTCACTTTACCTTGTGTGCTTTCTCCCTCCAAAACAGTCTGGACTCCAGCTGGACAGAGACAGTGGACAGGAAACATTATTATTATATCAGCAAAATTATCATACACTTCACACTGGAAACTCAGCAGCTCTTTGAGGATACATCCACCTTTAAATTCTGCAACACAGTTATGTATCATCAATTTGTGAGGTTCAGTGCATTCCATATTTTGCAATTTCCTTTTTTCTTTTTTCTTTTTTGGTGAATCAAGGTTTATCTCAGCCTGGGTTGTCTCCTTCCACTTTAGTCAGTGATTTCCCCCACTTCCCAGAATGCCGTTAGGAAACCAACAGAGCGGGGGCGTGTACTTATAGTATTCAACTGATTATACTGTATCTGACACTGTATCTGGAGAGCGCAATTAACAACAGTGACAGCAAGAGAGCGAGTGTTTCTGAGTCAGAAAAGAGTCACGGTGGCATTCTATTGCATTCGGGTCCATCTGTGACTCCTGTGGTGGAGAAACTGTCTCTGTGCCTCTTCTACAATGGATTCTCCCTGTAAACATTTCGGCTATCAAACTGCACACTGCAAATTATTTGGCAGTTGCCAAGATTTAAAATCTAATTTTTAGACATCATAGATAATTTGCCTTGTGTTAAAAGCTATTTACTTATTTTTAGTCCATGATTTTACAGTATAATCTTAAATTGAGCATGAACATGTCTTTTTTGTCTCTTTTAGTCCAGGAATCTTAAAAGGAGTGAATAACTAAGCTAAATTAGTTCCTTCTCCAAAATAAAACTTGTTTCAAGATTCAGTAACAATTCAAGTTGCTTGATTTAAGAATTTCAAATAAAGCATCTGTTGAAAATACAATGGCTCTGACTTCGAACACCTAACCCTAACAAAAAAATTAAAAAAAAATTATTTGCTTATATTTAGTATATTTCACTTATTATTGGGCTGTATTAAGTTTGATTTCAAGTAATTTGATCTAATAATTAGCATTTTCAGGTTATTTTACCCCTTTTGAATACTTATCTGGGACTACTTATTTCTAGATTTAAAAATCTTATTTCAAGATTTCTTATCAAGTAAAATTAACTTGCTACATGGACAGATAATTTCACTAGTTTTAAGTAATTTTCTCCTCAAATTTAGTGTTTATATCTTATATTCAGGCTACCCTTTTTTGCAGTGCAACAAAATGGACCCAGATATCCAAAAGATATTCAAGTGTATTGGGGTGGATGTTTCCGTTAAAGCTGCATTAAGCAATGTTATGTGCATTTTTTGGCAGTAAAATAACCCCTTGCGATGTGAGAGTCATCATTTGTAGGTCTCTTTCCACCATACAGTTTATAGCTGCAGCCTGCTGTTATTGCCTGGTTTGAGCTTTCTGCTTTTCTGTATCAGCCCGACAACAAGCTCCTCCTCCGCCCTCCACTTCAAGCGATGCCCCAATGTACAGCAAGGGAAGTAAGAATGGGTTTGTTTGTTTATTAACAGAGTTTGTGCTTTTGGCACCATCTAGCAGTCAAAAATTGCTTAGTGTTGCTTAAGGCTTACCTTGAAAATCAGACATTCAGAGCAAGTTGCTTCAGTAAATAATTGAGTATACAGCCAAGTAAGCGTATCTAAACATAAAAAACTGAAAGAAGTCAGTAAAGTTTTAGTCTTTACACATAAAATCTCTGTTTGCACGTGTGTCGCTGTGCACCAGTATACCCTTTATAAAAACTCTATGGCGCAGATACACAAAAGTTAAAAAATAAGTCCCAACAGTAAACATATCAACATTGACAGTAACTATCCAACTGAGCGTCATTCTTAAACTGCAAAACCTGGTGCAATTGCTCCTGGCTTTAAATCCCAAATAACCCAGAATGCATACTTCCTACAAACATGAAACTCTTCAGGAAACACAGTTGTTCACGCTTAATCTCCTGAACGCTGATTTCCCCTTAAGATC
Organism: Neoniphon sammara; assembly: GCA_900302535.1. Classification (NCBI taxonomy): domain Eukaryota; kingdom Metazoa; phylum Chordata; class Actinopteri; order Holocentriformes; family Holocentridae; genus Neoniphon; species Neoniphon sammara. The sequence goes on from OMKZ01042843.1 coordinate 15,568, forward strand.
AGAGCCACCAATGGGACTGCTAGAGATGAAGAGGTTTAAGTACTGATGTATGTGTGTGTGCGTGTGCGTTCTCTCACTGGTGGAGAACAGGTTGTGGACGGCCCGCGTGGCATTCAGGGACGGCAGCTCCAGGCACTGAGCCAGGCAGGCAAGGG